>SJYC01061291.1:0-48443 GCA_006408675.1 Madoqua kirkii
TACTTCATTGAGATTATAAAAATATCTAATCCTTTTTCTTAAACTTTGATTATTTGATATATTATTGCATTCTTAAAATATTTGGTCAATGGTACTCTAAAGTAAATTTTTTTAACTGCATTTAAGAAATATTTTGGAGTTTATGAAGAAGAAGAAGAAAGCACTAAGTCATGTCCGACTCTTGAAATCCCATAAATTGTAGCCTGCCAGGCTCTTCTGTTCATGGGGTTCTCTAGGCAAGAATATTGGAACGTGTTGTGATTTTCTTCTCCAGGGGAATTTCCCGACCCAGGAATAGAACCCATGTCTCCTACATTGCAGGCAGATGCTTTACCAACTGAAGTATGTAGGAAACCCTTGGAGTTTATGACATAACCCTAATTTACAATTTAAAAATCTCTTAAAATGAGGCAGTTTAAATGCAAAATTTATTTCAACTAGATTATCAATATAGCTGATCTGCCTAGTGTTACAATGAGCTCAAGATTACTCAGTTCTAGAATGAATAAGGAAACTGCTCTCAGATAGTCTAAGATTTTGATAATTATAATGAACATCAATTTGCAGACATTTTCTTATTTATTCAAGATTGTTCTGACCGTCTACCTTCTTCTGGGAACTGAGTTGCAAATGATACTAGGGTTAGTATGTTCTCTAAAATCAAATAAACATACATGGAAAGAGAAAAAACATTGTGTGGGAGAGTCTATGATGGTAGCAAAAATAGGACAGTATTCAGAACTGCCTTAATTACTTGTAAATTTATATGTAAAATGATATGTAGAGTGGACCCTGACTGTATTAATGTTTTGTGTAAGTAAAGGAAAAATTAAAGTTCCTGAATAGAAAGGCACAAACACACCACACTGGGGGTAACCCTTCTTTTGAAGCAAAGTATTGGGCAGAATTTTAACAAAACATTATTTAAAGATAGTGAAAGATCGTCAGTTCAAATCAAGTTTAAGGGGTTCAATACTTCAAAAAGGGAAACATCAGCAAAAACCACATTTATTTTAGATTTCTTGCTGTGAACAATTTTTACAGTTCCAAGTTTACTGAAAGAGTCCTGTGATGCAATATTATAATATTGAAGGTGTCAGCATAAGAGTTTGGGCGGAAAATGGTCAAGACTAAGAAAAGGGAGTCACACCAAGAAAGAGAGCAGAAAATAGCTGCTGAGGCTGAATATCATATTTGAAAATAATATATTGAAGTTTTCAGTTCAGTTCAATTGCTCAGTCATGTCCGACCCTGTGACTCCATGAACTGCAGGGTACCAGGCTTTCCTGTCCATCACAGCTCCCTAAGCTTGCTAAAACTCATGTCCATCGAGTTAGTCATGCCTTCCAACCATCACATCCTCTGTTGTTCCCTTCTCCTCCTGCCTTCAATCTTACCCAGCATGAGGATATTTTCCAACGAGTCAGTTCTTCACATCAGGTGGTCAGAGTATTGGAGTTTCAGCTTCAGCATCAGTCCTTCCGATGGATATTCAGGACTGATTTCCTTTATGATTGAGTGGTTTAATTTCCTTGCAGTCCAAGGATCTCTCAAAAGTCTTCTCCAATACCACAGTTTGAAAGCATCAATTCTTTGGTGCTCAGCTTTCTTTATAGTCCAACTCTCACATCCACCAATGACTAGTAGAAAAACCATAGCTTTGACTAGAGGGACCTTTGTCAGCAGTGTAACATCTCTGCTTTTTAATATGCTGCCTAGATTGTTTTTTTTTTTCAAGGATCAAGCGTCTTTTGATTTCATGGCTGCAGTCACCATCTGTAGTGATTTTGGAGCCCAAGAAAATAAAGTCTGTGACTGTTTCCATTGTTTCCCCATCTATTGGCCATGAAGTGATGGGACCAGATGCCGTGATCTCAGTTTTTTGATTGTTGAGATTTAAACCAGCTTTTTCACTCTCCTCTTTCACTTTCATCAAGTGGCTCTTTAGTTCTTCTTCACTTTGACAATATACAGCCTTAATGTACTCCTTTCCCAATTTGGAACCAGTCTGTTGCTCCTTGAGTTGTATACAGATTTCTTAGGAGGCTGGTCAGGTGGTCTGGTATTCCCATCTCTTGAAGAATTTTCCACAGTTTGTTGTGATCCACACTGTCAAAGGCTTTGGCATAGAGGATAAAGTAGAAGTAGATGTTTTTCTGGAACTCTCTTGCTTTTTTGATGATCCAACTTTCTAAGGCATACTGAAGTTTAGATTTTCAAATTTTAGAAGAATTTATGAACATGGTAGATGATTGCTAAAAGAAAGCCTTGCTTGATTTTAAAATAAATGAGTAAATTATAACAAATAATTTTAAAGTAGTATTATAATCATGGTTAAAAGTACAAAACATTTAATTTGGTATGTGATTCATATTGGTCTCCATGTGTGATATGAAATAACATGAACACTCTAAAGGAAGAATTCTCAAGATTTCTCAAGTCATCCCTGATCTTGTTCTTTGGGATTGTTACGATATTGGTCTCAAGGACAAATCTGCACTCAGTGAAGGCAAGATTATGGAGAAAATATAATTTGGGAGCCTAATTTGTTTGTACAAAGAACACTCCAATGTCATTAAAAGGGCAGAAAGATGTTGAAGAAGATGTGTAGGACATTAGGATAAGGAGATAACATTCTGAGATTGTGGCAAAGGTGAAAGGCACAGACAAAATGACTGTCACTCTATACATTCTTTTTCTGTTCCAGAATGTCAGAAGAATGCCAAGCAGTGCCGAAGCTAGAATTCCTCAATTTATAATTACATTCGGACATGACTTAGGTGATGCAGAAGCAGCAGGGACTTCCTCTGTTAATTATTTGCTTCCTATTTTCCTACTGAAAGGTTGTTGCTGAACCACAAAAGATGCCGGGATTCTTGGCCTCTGGAGAAGAATTCAATCTGGGGCCAGAGACGAGGTTTGATCACTCAGAGCTTTTGTGTAATAGAGTTTTATTAAAATATGAAAGGGATAGAGAAAGCTTCTGACAGAGAGATCAGAAGAGGGCAGAAAGAGTGCCCCCTTGCTAGCGTTAGAAATGGAGTTATATACGTTTTAATTACTATTACAGCGAATCAAAAGGGTGTCTGGAAGTTGTAAACATCTTACTAGAACTGTTCCCATAATTTGCATTTTTAGATAACAGGATTAGCCAGAAGGTTTTTTTCTATAAACTGTCCTCAAGCAGGATACGTTATTGTTATATAATCCTAAGGGATGTAGAGGGAAAAAAGTTTGTCCTTTCCTCCTTCTTGAGAATTCTAGACTCCTCTCTCCTTGGGGACCCCCGGACTTATCAACCTGCCTAGGAATTGACTTTCTCACTATTCTCATACTTTTCATTACATATAGAATGAGATTATATTGATAGATCAGTTCCAAATAATATATATATACATACATACATACATACATACATATACATGTATAATTTTATTCAATTCTCACTTCAATGACATTGCTTGTTTTCTTTGGATGGCACATAGCCCCGGATCATCCAAATAAATGTGTATATCTCAGCTGTCAGGAAACAAATGGTTGGCATCAACCATCCATGTTCATTAAGTTGACGATTTGGCATGCCTTGTATTAGAAAAAGTTAAATTTAATAAAAGTCATGTAGTCTGCCAGATGTTCCATTGTAAGATATGATAGATTTTACCAGAATAATGTTTCATAAACAAGGTCAGCTGAATTCAATTAAATTGTCTTCATATGTTCTTAATATCAATTTATGAGAATAACAAGTTTTATAATTTTGAAACTATAATTTCATTCTTCTATATGTAAATGTCAACTTCCAGTTTATCAAAGAGAATTTTAGTGGTAAAACGGAGGTTTAGTCTAAGCAATATAAGAAATAGATGTACTTTAATTTTTTTTTAAGGAAATTAACCTAGGATGCAGGAATACTATTCTTACTGTGTTATACTATTAGTTTTTGTGTTTCCTGCTTCTTTATTTCATGCTATTTATGAACACACCAAAAAAGAAAGAAAGAAAGACAATATCCTTTTTTCCTGCTTTGAATAGCTTTGTTTATAGCTCAGAAAATAATTGATAAACTTCACTCATTCCCCCCACCCCCCCAAATCTATTTGTTAACTGTATAAAAAACTGCGGTCAAATTAGTCTTACAGTTAAAAGCATGCAGGATATAGGTTGAAAAGTGTCACAGTTTTGTGTATTCTTGCCTGGAAAACAGAATGGACGAGCCTGGTAGGCTACCACTATGGGGTTGCAAAGTGTTAGACATGACTGAGCGACTTCACTTTCACTTTCTGTATGTGGCTCAGACCGTTAAGCGTCTGTCTACAATGGGGGAGACTCGGGTTTGATCCCTGGGTCAGGAAGATTCCCTGGAGAAGGAAATGGCAACCCACTCCAGTATTCTTGCCTGGAGAATCCCATGAAGGGAAGAGCCTGGGAGGCTACAGTCCATGGGATCGCAAAGAGTCGGATAGGACTGAGTGACTTCACTTTCACTTTCACGCTATACACCACTTTCACTTTCACGCTATACACACATATTCTACATACTCAGTATAAAATATTTCATAGATTAATAATCAAGAGTGGTGAAAGGGATAGGTATTTTTGACTCTATCAGGATATTAACTAGTTATTTAGAACTGAAAATAAAAATTACAAAGAATAACGGAAATATATTGTGAGGAGAGTAAAATTATTAAGAAAAGAAAAACTTTTTTAAAAAGAGAAAGAGCTGCAATATGTTTATTTATGAAACACCAGATTCAATAATTGCTTGATATTAAACCCTCAAAAACTATTTGAAATTAGGCCCATTGCATTCAATTTTCCATGATTTATTTTATTGGACAAATATTTTGGCCACCTGATGTGAAGAGTTGGCTCATTTGAAAATACCCTGGTGCTGGGAAAGATTGAGGGCAGGAGGAGAAGGGGACAACAGAGGATGAGATGGCTGGATGGCATCACTGACACAATGGACATGAGTTTGGGTGGACTCCGGGAGTTGGTGATGGACACGGAGGCCTGGTGTACTGTGGTTCATGGGGTTGCAAAGAGACAGACATGACTGAGTGACTGAATTAACCTGAATTTTGTGAACTAATCAACAATAAAATCATGAAAAACAAGTAAAAAAAAAAACAACAATAGCAACAACAAAAGCCACAATTTAGTGCTTAAATTCATAGATTCTGGAATCAGACGATTTGACTTTCCTGGCTTGTTTGTTTACTATTTTCCTGATATTAGGCAAGTTACCTAATACCTCTGTTCCTCAGTTTACTTATCTGATAGTGCTGGTAATAATGATGTTGGGAGGAATGAATAAGTTAACATGCATAAGGTTTTATGAGAAACACTTAGAAAACAAATGTCAGTCTGTGTAAATTATTATAACCCTAAACCCTAATTTCTTTTACAGTCTCTTGAATCTTCTTGGATTTGAATTAGTTCTAAGAATCATCACCATTGTTATGCATAGGAGGTTACCAAACAATAAGATGTTAAACAGCTTAAACAGCAGTATTGTTCTCTTAATTGCTTGTTCTCTGACTTCACTCTTATAAATCAAACATGCTATCCTAACTATCAAACTCTGTATATATCTTTCTTGGCCCTGCTTCACTGTTTGTGCAGTCTACCTTGAATTGTCTGCATTCATCCCATGGCACTTCTATCTGTCTCCAGATTTTCCTCTTCTCTTTCTGATTCATTGAATTTCCTTCTGTCAGTCAACATCCTTCCCATGGTCATTGAAAGGTCTTCCCAAAAACTAGCTTTTATCTACATTTTCTTGTTCTCTAGTATACTTTGTTCTCATTTTTTTTTTTTTTTTGTTAGGACCTCATATTGACCCCTCTCAATCTCTAAGATCCAGGCTTAATTCACATAATTTTATGAGTATTCTAGAAGTACCTATAACTCAATCTGTACAAAACCTCGAATATCTCTCATTTTTCCTCACTGTCTCTTAAAATCATGTCTGTTCTTTCAGGTCACACTCACCTTTCTAAGCCTACCTTGGCCACTATACTCAGAATAAAAATTTTTCTAACTTCATATCTTTGTATGTCAAGGTTTTTATGCTATTATGGAAGTTACTCAACGTTTATTTAAATTCTAACTATTCCATCTCCTGCTCTACTTTTCCTATTAAGATATTTTTAAAAGCATGAACCATGTTTTATTCAAACTTATACATATCAAATATTTAGCATAGAATCTGGAATATGAGTATTATTATTTTAATTTTAATATGATCAAATGCAGATAAATAAGTGGAGAAAGATTTATAAGAATCATCATTTAAACATTTACAAAATAAATATTTATATGTTACTGTATATAACATAGTCACTAATGAAATGTTTAGACAGTCAGTTCAGTTCCGTGCTCAGTTGTGTCTGAATCTTTGTGACCCCATGACTTACAGCACGCCAGGCCTCCCTGTCCATCACTGATTCCTGGAGTTCACCCAAACTCACGTCCATCGAGTTAGTGATGCCATCCAGCCATCTCATCCTCTGTCATCCCCTTCTCCTCCTGCCCCCAATCTCTTCCAGCATTAGAGTCTTTTCCAATGAGTCAACTCTTCATATGAGGTGGCCAAAGTACTGGAGTTTTAGCTTTAGTGTCACTCCTTCCAATGAACACCCAGGAGTGATCTCCTTTAGGATGGACTGATTGGATCTCCTTGCAGTCCAAGGGACTCTCAAGTGTCTTCTCCAACACCACAGTTCAAAAACATTAATTGTTTGGGGCTCAGCTTTCTTCACAGTCCAACTCTCACATTCATACCTGACCACTGGAAAAACCATACCTTTGACTAGATGGACCTTTGTTGGAAAAGCAATGTATCTGCTTTTGAATATGCTATCTAGGTTGGTCATAACTTTCCTTCCAAGGAGTAAGCGTATTTTAACTTCATGGCTGCGATCACCATCTGCAGTGGTTTTGGAGCCCCCCCCCCCAAATAAAGTCTGACACTATTTCCACTGTTTTCCCATCTATTTACCATGAAGTTATAGAACTGGATGCCATGATCTTCGTTTTCTGAACGTTGAGCTTTTTCACTCTCCTCTTTTAGTTTCATCAAGAGGCTTTTTAGTTCCTCTTCACTTTCTGCCATAAAGGTGGTGTCATCTGCATATCTAAGGTTATTGATATTTCTCCCAGCAATCTTGATTCCAGCTTGTGCTTCTTCAGCCCAGCGTTTCTCATGATGTACTCTGCATAGAAGTTAAATAAGCAGGGTGACAATATACAGCCTTGACGTACCTCTTTTCCCATTTGGAACCAGTCTGTTATTCCATGTCCAGTTCTAACTGTTGCTTCCTGACCTGCATACAGATTTCTCAAGAGGCAGGTTAGGTGGTCTGGTATTCCCATCTCTTTCAGAATTTTCCACAGTTTATTGTGATCCACACAGTCAAAGGCTTTGGCATAGTCAATAAAGCAGAAATAGAAGTTTTTCTGGAACTCTCTTGCTTTTTTGATGATCCAGCGGATGTTGGCAATTTGATCTCTGGTTCCTCTGCCTTTTCTAAAACCAGCTTGGCTTCAGCAATATGTGAACTGCTTAGATCCTACTTGTATGTAGAATAGCAAAAGTAATAAGTCCATAAGATAGTGTTCTGAATAACATGTGGGCCAAGGGGAGTTGCCTGATGTAGTAGTCACTATTTCCTTTCCAATAAATTGAGTTTCTAAGTGGCCAAACAATAGTTAAATTAATAACAGAACTTGTTAGTCATTCATGAAAGGTTTTGTTATTGCTTTAATATGAGAGATATGCGTGTATATGAACTGAGGCAGTATTGAGGGGTACTGAAAGTAATATAGCACTGAGATTTAACTTCTGTTTGTACACTGCTGTGCACTATGCTGGCATCCAATACTTTCATGTTTTGCGTGCATTATTCCTTAGGTTTCCCTGTGCCACTTCGAAATTATTCTCTCAATACCACCTTGGTCTTGGACTCATTCTCTAAATTAAAATGACTATAATTAATAAGATATGTACATTTGCTTCTGTCACTATGTTTTAAAATGAAACAAAATTACCAATAGATTATATCAAAATTTTAAACTAAAAACCCAAGAAAAATAGGCTATTAAAGGTTAATAGGATGTTTTTTACACTGTAGGAATATAATTCTCTGTATTCTTGTCACCTTCATTCTAGTCTTGAGTACAGCTGTTGAATAAATAGATCTGAGATTATCATGTAATATATATTCAAGTGTAAAATGGAATTGTTTTTAAAGTTCATTGCTTCAACTGGAATATTTGTTGCATCATTCCTATGAAGAACCCTGCTGTAGTATGTTATGACACACTGGAAACACACTTTACTCTTTCAGCTTACTCATCAGTGCCTGGGGAATGTGTTATTTTTAAAATTTTGTTTATTTATTTATTTTTAGTTATACTTTGCACCGTTTTGACAGAAATGATATTCACTTTAGCACTACTCAGTGATTACATTAAAGGGCAACATATAATATTTCTACACTAGCAAGTTATTTAAATGTGCAAAACCATAGCACAAGCAAATCACTGTGTTTGTGCCACTGTGAGGAATATTTATGTTTACAAAAATAATTTTCTGCAGCTCCCCTTCAGTCCTAGCTGATCTCCTCACTGGTGAGGGAGCTTCTCAGGAAGAAGGAAGCTTTCCTCTTTCACGGCTTCCTTGTAGAGGGGCAGATCCCATTCCTTGGTCTTTCTCACTTTTTAAAAAATTCTTTTTTCCCTCTTTTTTTTTTGTTCTATCTACACGGAAATTTTCTTGCCCTTTCAGAAGTCTGAGATTTTCTGCATGCATTTAATAGATAGTCTGTGAGACTCATTGCGCATGTAAATGCATTTTTGCTGTATTTGTGGGAGGAGTTTTGTTACATGCCCTACTACTCTGCCACCATCTTGACCCACTCCTCCACATCTAATTTTCTATTCTATATTATTATAGTAAAAATTTTATTGAAAATAATTTTGACTATAATAATTTAGCCTTGACAATTTATAATCATAGTATGGAATACAGGTGATGTGTGGTAAAGAATCTGCCTCCCAGTGCAGGAGATGTGAGTTGGATCTCTGAGTCAGGAAGATCCCCTGGAGGAGTAAATGGCAACCGATTCCAGTATTCTTGCCTAGAGAACCTCATGAACAGAGGAGGCTGGCGGATTACAGTTCATAGTGCTGCAGAGTCAAACATGACTGAGCGACTGAGCTGGCAGAAAACAGATGAATGGAGTAAAGAGGCCATATCCTCATCACAAGAAATATATGATTGTTTTAAATTTACATCAACATTTAAGTTTATGGCATTTTCCCCCTGATTCCTCCTCTACTTTCCCCTTAAATTTAGACCTCTGTTCATTACTCATCTACTAATTAGAAAGTGTTTTCCTTGATTTCAGTGATTAACATAACTTTCCCCCTTGATATCACCAGTAAAGTATTCTTTTAAAGATACAATTCTAAGAATAGAAAATGTTAATTACTTTTTCAAGATCCATGGTTACAATTTACCCACATTTAAACTTGTACCAATAGTGGATCATTGTAGCAAAACATTCAGAAGAAAGAAGAGTTGTATAAAGAACAATTCAAAGAGTCTTTGAGAGAAAAGTAAGTTTTTCTTCATAACATTTTCCTCCAAAGTAAACAAGTAGGAAAGGTGTATAAAATATTCTTAAGAATTTCTGCAATTTCAGAGGCAATATTTGAAGAGAATAAGACTCATAATACACAAAAACTGAGAAAATATATACTCACTACAGAGATTTTAGGATCACTACAAGTTTTAACAGCAATAAATACAAGAACAAGTACAGTAAGCATATAACATTATTAACAATTAGCGAGTGACAAGAATCATATTACAGTTGACTTCAGAAGAACTGCCTTAAGAATGTTCCCTCTCCCAACTGCAGAGATTGATCGGTAGCCAATTGCTCATAGTCCTATTCTTGTCTGTGAAAGGCAGAAGTCAATGGTGCTGCCTTACCCAAAAAGCATTCTTCCTCCCTGGGGGTATCTTCCTTTTATAAACTGATGGACGCAGGCACACAAAGGCATAACCTCCCTCAATTTGTGACTCTTCTGAAGGGTGCCATCCCTGCTTTGGAGCCCTTTGTGGAAGATTAGGCTCCTGTGACAGCAGTATTAAAGTGTGATTTCTCCTTCTGTGTAAGCCTATATTACTCACTGTCCAATGGTCTGGTTGTTGAGAACTGTCTCTGATAAACACAAGTATGAAAATTAGACTAGATTTTCTCCTACAGTTTTTTTTTCTTTTGTATACTCTGTAGTAAGTATGCTTTATTTATCTTTAAAAGACTAGTGGCTAGTGTGTGTTGAATACACAGTGAACACACAGAGTATTTGTTACATGACTATATTACCAAGAAAATATCTCTTTTCAAATACATTTGTGCAGTATTTCTATAGCATTCTAAATGATGTTCAGTTCAGTTTAGCTCAGTCGCTCATTTGTGTCCAACTCTTTGTGACCCCATGAATTGCAGCAGGCCAGGCCTCCCTGTTCACACACACACACACACACACACACACACACACCACACTCGCTTCCTTGTGTTTGCTCATATTCATCTTCTTGCTCTCTCCCCCCTGCCCTGCCTTGCACCTGCTAATTCCTATTCACCCTCTGAGCATTCTCTAGGTATCTCAGTCTCCAGGAAGCCTCTCTGGACCCATCAGAGTGGGTTAGCCACCCCTCAAGGGCGCCTAAGTGTTGAGATGCCCCCGCCAGGTGCCGCCCTCACCCCCCGTGCTTGGCCGCATCACCCAGGCTCATGCTCCCTCGTCCTGCTAGATTCCAAGCGCCGTGAAGTCAGGGACCAAGTCCAATCTGGTTTGCAGCCTCTGCGCCCCATGTCCTGCTGCTCAGAGCAGTGAAAGTTTGCTGAGCCCACCCTGAGACTCGGAAGCCCACGAAACTGTGTGACTCAGACCAAGCCCTCGGGCATAGCTGAAGTGAAGGGCGGGCGCTCAGTGGGGGTGGCTCGCCGTGGGCGGCTCTGGGAAGGCATGTCTAAGCCATGTTTTGAGAGTAGGACTCTGGGTTAGGCGAGCAGCTGATGGTCTCTGCTGGGAGGTCCTTGTGAAAGCAGGTGGTTGGGGAAATCTCACTTGCTTAAACTCAGCTGCAGTCATGGCCTGGACTCCCGCAGTGTGATGCTCTGGCCCCGTAGGAATCCAGCAGCAAAGAGACATGGTTTCCACCTTCCAGGAATGTCCTTCCACCTGGCACGGGGAGGGGACTTGGTCTGGGACCTGTGTAGCCACCTGGTGAGGAAGCTTTTGATTGCAGAATGAGGCTAGACCTGGGGCCCCCAGAAAAGTTCCAGTCACAGGGCAAACCATCTGGATAGGCGATGCCCCCTTCCTTCCCACAGCGGTACCAGTGGAATCTGTAAAGGGACCACAGGTTAGGAGATGCCGGCTCTGTACGTCTGATCTTACTCTCTGACCCGGAGGTGGTTTGTGAAATTCCTGGTAATTGTTTCCTATCAGCTCCTTTCGCAGATCGGGAGACTGAGCTCAGAGAAGCTGGCTAACTCGGCCTAGGTGGCTCGAGTAGAAAAGGGGAGGCGTGGGTCTGGAGCCCCTTCAGCCACTCATTCGCTGTATACAGAGTGCCTCCGAGTGCCAGGCACTGTGCTCGGGGCTGGGCTATAGCCGTGGCTGAATGGCAGTCCCTGTCCTCACGTTGCTCACGTTCTAGTGGGGAGGCAGACAGAAGATCCGACAAGCGAGTAAATCGTTTGGCATGTGGGTGGTGATAAACGTCCGGGAGAATGATGGAGCTGAGAATGCGGAGAGGGAACGCTGGCAGAGGGTGCACATTGCCACCCTCGATCGGATGGCCAGGCTCGCCTCCCTCAGAAGGTGACATGTGACAAAGCCCCGATGATCTTGACCCACCTTTGGACAAAGGAGCACTCTGGCCCGAGGTGGAGGGGGCACGTGACAGGGGTCTTGTTGCCAAGGAAGCAGTTCCATTTCTTGGCTGGTGTCCCCGCCCAGGCATTGTTCGGGGCCAGCTGCCTGGCACCGCCTCCTCCTCCCAGCCTGCAACTTCCTGCGATGCCACATAGTTGCCACAGCTGTGCCAATACCCTTCCTCCCGCGGCAGGGTGCCCGGAACTCCTCAGAGCAGGGTGCCTGGGAGGGGAGGGCAGCAGTGCTGTGGGCAGGCGAGACAGAGATGCCACGGGTGCCGCTGGGCCTCGGGGAGGCCTCTGACCTTGGGGGAACGTGGCTGGGCTCCCCCAACCCAGTGGACGGTTTGTCTTCCAGACCCCGACACCGACACGGCCACCATCCAGGAGGTCAGCGAGGCCGTGCTGGCCCTGTGGCTGCCCACCGACTCGGCCACAGTCCTGCGGAAGATGAACGAGATCCAGACCATCGCAGCCAGGCTCCCCAACGTGGACCTGGTGCTGTCCCAGACCAAGCAGGACGTCGCTCGGGCTCGCAGGCTGCAGGCCGAGGCCGAGCAGGCCAGGTATGGCCCGGCGTCCTGAGCTCTTCTCCCAGGACCGGGCTGGGGTTTTGCTCCCCAGCTGTGTGGCTGGAAGCAAGAGAGGAGGCTCTGTAACTCAGAGGGGTCCTGGGAGACAGGAGGGGTGCTGACTGTGGTAGCAAATGGTCAAGTGATGCCCAGCGTCCAGGCTCAGGTTCACTCAGCATGGCCCCGCCTTCCATACTGGACTCCGTCCCCAAGGGCCGCCTGAGCTCTTGTGGTTGGGGAAGTTCAGTTCAGGTCAGTCGCTCAGTTGTGTCCAACTCTTTGGGACCCCAGGGACCACAGCACGCCAGGCCTCCCTGACCATCACCAACTCGTAGAGTTTGCTCAAAATCATGTCCATCGAGTCGGTGATGCCATTCAACCATCTCATCCTGTCATCCCCTTCTCCTGCCTTCAATCTTTCCCAGCATTGGTGTATTTTCAAATGAGTTAGCTCTTCGCATCAGGGGGCCACAGTATTGGAGTTTCAGCTTCAACATCAGTCCTTCCAATGAATATTCAGAACTGATCTCCTTTAGGATGGACTGGTTGGATATCCTTGCAGTCCAAGGGACTCTGAAGAGTCTTCTCCAACACCACAGTTCAAAAGCATCAATTCTTCGGAGCTCATCTTTCTTCACAGTCCAACTTTCATATCCATACATGACCACTGGAAAAACCATAGCCTTGACTAGACAGACCTTTGCTGGCGAAATAATGTCTCTGCTTTTGAATATGCTATCTAGGTTGCTCATAACTTTCTTCCAAGGAGCATCTTTTAATTTCATGGCTGCAGTCACCATCTGCAATACCCTTCCTCCCGCGGCAGGGTGCCCGGAACTCCTCAGAGCAGGGTGCCTGGGAGGGGAGGGCAGCAGTGCTGTGGGCAGGCGAGACAGAGATGCCACGGGTGCCGCTGGGCCTCGGGGAGGCCTCTGACCTTGGGGGAACGTGGCTGGGCTCCCCCAACCCAGTGGACGGTTTGTCTTCCAGACCCCGACACCGACACGGCCACCATCCAGGAGGTCAGCGAGGCCGTGCTGGCCCTGTGGCTGCCCACCGACTCGGCCACAGTCCTGCGGAAGATGAACGAGATCCAGACCATCGCAGCCAGGCTCCCCAACGTGGACCTGGTGCTGTCCCAGACCAAGCAGGACGTCGCTCGGGCTCGCAGGCTGCAGGCCGAGGCCGAGCAGGCCAGGTATGGCCCGGCGTCCTGAGCTCTTCTCCCAGGACCGGGCTGGGGTTTTGCTCCCCAGCTGTGTGGCTGGAAGCAAGAGAGGAGGCTCTGTAACTCAGAGGGGTCCTGGGAGACAGGAGGGGTGCTGACTGTGGTAGCAAATGGTCAAGTGATGCCCAGCGTCCAGGCTCAGGTTCACTCAGCATGGCCCCGCCTTCCATACTGGACTCCGTCCCCAAGGGCCGCCTGAGCTCTTGTGGTTGGGGAAGTTCAGTTCAGGTCAGTCGCTCAGTTGTGTCCAACTCTTTGGGACCCCAGGGACCGCAGCACGCCAGGCCTCCCTGACCATCACCAACTCGTAGAGTTTGCTCAAAATCATGTCCATCGAGTCGGTGATGCCATTCAACCATCTCATCCTGTCATCCCCTTCTCCTGCCTTCAATCTTTCCCAGCATTGGTGTATTTTCAAATGAGTTAGCTCTTCGCATCAGGGGGCCACAGTATTGGAGTTTCAGCTTCAACATCAGTCCTTCCAATGAATATTCAGAACTGATCTCCTTTAGGATGGACTGGTTGGATATCCTTGCAGTCCAAGGGACTCTGAAGAGTCTTCTCCAACACCACAGTTCAAAAGCATCAATTCTTCGGAGCTCATCTTTCTTCACAGTCCAACTTTCATATCCATACATGACCACTGGAAAAACCATAGCCTTGACTAGACAGACCTTTGCTGGCGAAATAATGTCTCTGCTTTTGAATATGCTATCTAGGTTGCTCATAACTTTCTTCCAAGGAGCATCTTTTAATTTCATGGCTGCAGTCACCATCTGCAGTGATTTTAGAACCCTAAAAAACAAAGCCACTGTTTCCACTGTTTCCCTGTCTATTTCCCATGAAGTGATGGGAGCGGATGCCATGATCGTAGTTTTCTGAATGTGGAGCTTTAAGCCAGCTCTTTCATTCTCCTCTTGCACTTTCATCACGAGGTGCGCATCACTTTCCTCACGCGGTTGGGGAAAGCCCGCTTTATTAAACTCTTATTAAACTCAGCCATAATCCTGGCCTGGGCTCCTGCAGTGCGCTGGCTGGTCCCCAGAGGAGACAGCAGTAAAGAGGCTTGGTTCCCACCTTCCAGGAATGTCCTTCCATCTGGCACGGGGAGGGGGCTTGCTGGGGTCCTGGAACGGAAAAGCTACTACCGAGTTAGCTCTCAGCCTCTTGCCTTGGCTGGAGAAGGTACTGTCCGGGACTGGAGAGCACCTTCACTCAGAGCTCTCCCCTGAGTGAATTCTCCGCCGTCCCCTGTGCCTGTCTCGCCCCAGGAGCCGGGCCCACGCGGTAGAGGGCCAGGTGGAGGAAGTCCTGGGGGCCCTGCAGCAGGGCACGCTGGCGCTGCAGGAGGCCCAGGATACCATGCGGGGCACCCGCCGCTCCCTGCGGCTCATCCAGGACCGGGTCGCTGAGGCAAGTGTCACGGCTCCCCCCACCCACATGGGGGAATGGACGTTCAGACCCAGGCACGAGGCAGGGATAGTGTCAGGAAGGGACCTGGCTGGGAGCTGAGATGGGGCCCTAAAGAATCAGGGGCTACAAGCCTTGGACCTGGCTTCGAGCTTTTAGTTTTCTGGCCTCGTGGCTGATGCAGAAGCAGGGGTGGCCTCTGGGCTCTGGCAGGAGTAAGGGGGGGGAGTGGTCAGCTGAGCCGGTGAAGGCTGGGAGGCTTGCATGCTGGGGCAGTTATGGGATTGGATGGGGGTGATAGTGATGCCCTGATTGGAGGCATCAGTTTTTGTGGCCCCAAAACTGGAAAGAAGACCAAAGGTCGCTGCCTATGAGACCCACCCCCAACCCCCGGTCTCTCTTTTCCCACGAAGGTTCAGCAGGTACTAGGACCAGCAGAAAGACTGGTGACCAGCATGACGGAGCAGCTGGGGGGCTTCCGAGCACGGATGGAGGAGCTTGGCCGCCGGGCCAGGCAGCAGCGGGCACAGGCAGCCCAGGCCCAACAGCTGGCAGAGGAGGCCAGCGAGGAGGCGCTGAGTGCCCAGGAGGTATGAAGAGGGCAGAGAGAGCCCGAGGAAGTACGGTCAGCGGGAGCAGGAGGGGGCTCTGTACGCTTGATAAGACCACGGCTCCAAAGCACTTTGCATGGGATGGTCGCTCCAGTCCTGTCCGACTCTTTGTGACCCCGTGGACTGTAGCCTGCCAGGCTCCTCTGTCCATGGAGATTCTCCAGGCAAAGTGGTCAGCTGAGCCGGTGAAGGCTGGGAGGCTTGCATGCTGGGGCAGTTATGGGATTGGATGGGGGTGATAGTGATGCCCTGATTGGAGGCATCAGTTTTTGTGGCCCCAAAACTGGAAAGAAGACCAAAGGTCGCTGCCTATGAGACCCACCCCCAACCCCCGGTCTCTCTTTTCCCACGAAGGTTCAGCAGGTACTAGGACCAGCAGAAAGACTGGTGACCAGCATGACGGAGCAGCTGGGGGGCTTCCGAGCACGGATGGAGGAGCTTGGCCGCCGGGCCAGGCAGCAGCGGGCACAGGCAGCCCAGGCCCAACAGCTGGCAGAGGAGGCCAGTGAGGAGGCGCTGAGTGCCCAGGAGGTATGAAGAGGGCAGAGAGAGCCCGAGGAAGTACGGTCAGCGGGAGCAGGAGGGGGCTCTGTACGCTTGATAAGACCACGGCTCCAAAGCACTTTGCATGGGATGGTCGCTCCAGTCCTGTCCGACTCTTTGTGACCCCGTGGACTGTAGCCTGCCAGGCTCCTCTGTCCATGGAGATTCTCCAGGCAAGAGTACTGGAGTGGGTTGCCATGCCCTCCTCCAGGGGATCTCCCTGGCCCAGGGATTGAACCTGACTCTCATGTCTCCTGCATTGGCAGGTGGGCTTTTTACTTCTAGCATCACCTGGGAAGCACCCCCACCCCAAAGCCCTTAAGTACCAGTTACTCTGAAATATATCTGGGGGGGAGGGGCGTGGAGCTCCTGGATTCTTGCTCCTTTGGCTGCTTTTGGTGGAGCCACTTTGGGGACGTTGGAAACAGCTGGTCCAGTTCCTCTCCTTCCACAGACGAAGTCAATTTTGTCCAGGCATAGCACTCGTCTGCAAAGCAGGCCTCTTGACACCCGACCCAGAGCTTATCCTCTGTCTGTGGCTTCCCAGCCCAGACAGGCACTCTTGATTCAGCACAGCCTGAGCCCCATCACTGTCAGAATTAGATCAGAGAGGTCAGAGAGCCATCCTCAACATCTCCAGGGTCTCGGTGGTCCCGGTTAAATGGCCAAGCGGCCAAGCACGTTAAGTGACGGCCGTGTATCCGGCCCTGCGCTGGCGGTGAGCTGGGAGGCGACAGGCGCTGCGGGTGGAGGCACGAACAGAAGTTAAGGTGCGGTTTGTGGCCCAGGGACTTTTATGAGCAGACCCACCCCCTGGGGGATATTGAAAGGCACGTCATCTCCGTGTCCAGATGTGGGTGATATTAACTCCTTTAGCCAAAGGCCTTTAGGACTTTGGATGTTGGTGATGATGGTGATGCAGAAATGGTTTTTCATTTTTTCAGGGATTCGAGAGTGTAAAGCAAAAATATGCTGAGTTGAAGGACCGGTTGGATCAGAGCTCCAGGCTGGGAGAACAGGGCAGCCGGATTCTGAGCATCAAGACAGAGGCGGAGGAACTGTTTGGGGAGACCATGGCGATGATGGACAGGATGAGAGGTGAGGGAGTGGTCCAGGGCCTTGGACCACGGGGCATCCTTGAAGGCTGCTGCCAACCCAGGGTTTTTGACCCCACCCTTTGGAGCTAGCAGTGCTAGGAGAGTGAGAGCAATTGGGATTTCCCGAGTGCCTAACAGGAACAAGGCCTAGAATGGGGCTGTGAGGAATGTGGTGATGTTCACAAAACTAGGCCTGCCTTCGAGGAGCTTGCGATCCAGAGGGGGCCATTTTTTCCTGTTGGCCATTAGCTCCACGAAACTGTATTTAACCACACAAGGAGGTCTGTGATGAAAGCCTGAATAACAGGCGCTTGAGGGGCTCAGAGGATACACAGTGTCAGAGAGAAATGTTCAGTGACGGTAGTGTTCAAAAAAGAAAAAATGATGAGATTTGAGGAGGGCCTGGAAGGATGAGGCTGTGAGGAAGAGGAGGGGCGTCAGGACAGGGTGGTTAGGGAGACACTAGAGGATGAGGGCAGGACCTCCCTCCTGGAGAGGAGGGTTGACGAGGACAAAACCGGTGGGAGCGAAGGAGACGGAGACCCGTGGCTGGTGCCCACGGCCGACCCGCACGCCAGGAGGAGGGAGACAGACACAGCCCTGGAGGAAGGAAACCATCCAGCGAGTCGCAATGAATGGAGCTTTCGAAAGCGCTCTGAGGCTCCCCAGAAAGGCGAACAGGGGCTTCCAGGCTCACTCTCTTAGGATGCGATGATGGGGTCATGGCCCTGGGGTGCCCTGTGAGCACCCCAGAGTTTTTGAATTTTGGAGAAAGCGTTTGACACAATTCTGTTTGGCTAGCCAGACGGACGGAATGGAGAAGGGTGGGCTGGTGAGTCGATAGTGAGTGGATTCAAGGCTGTGGCCAGCCGCACCTGAAGCGGGAGGTGCGAGGGGCTGACCCAGATGGAGGAGCCCAGCCCTGGGCCGGTGCCCGCCCTGTCTTTGTGCATCAGCGTTCTGTACGAAGACAGAGAATGTGCTAATCAAATCTGAGGGTGGCAGGTAGCAGATACGCTGGATAACAGAGCTAGCATTCTAAGTCTCGGAAGGATGGGCTGAAACGAACAGGATAAAATGAAGTAAAGAGAAAATTCTCTCTTAACCTGGCATTGTCTGGACTCACAGGTATAGCTCAGGTAAAGTCCAGCTACTCAGGGGCTAATGTAGCTAAAAACCTTATAACTGGTAAGTAATAAACACTTACAAATTGTTACTCACCTGAAAAAGATCCAGGACTTTTGAGATAAGCCAGAAGTGCCTTGCTCCTGGCAGAAGAGCTAATAAACACAAAGCAGCCAAAATACGGGGAGTAATGGCTCAAGGGCGATATTAAAAATATCTCGGAACTGGTGTGCCCTGCACCTTCCGCCCGCCAGAAGGAAACTCGCGGAAGCAAGCATTTACCTGCTTGCTGGAATTTACCTTTAATTGCTGGGTTGTGGGGAAGATCATGCATAGGGAGCCCCTAGGAATGAGAACAGAGGAAGAGAACAGCAGCTATTAAAGTGTCACTATTTTATTATGGCCCATAGGTCCATATGGGGGCCTACTGGCTGAATGTCAACCTGGTAATAACCCCTGCTACGCTCCACTGGGAGTCTCACCTGGGAGATGGGGTTCAGTGGGGGCCAGTACACCTCCAGAAGAGATCTTGATGAACTGGTGTACAGTGGGGGTCAGGGCGGGGGTGAGCAGGGTTGGGAAGTAGGGAAGGCCTGGTGGTTTTGCAGGTGAGGCATGGAGGAAGGAACTGGGGCGGTTTCCCCTGGGGAAGACGGGGATCAGGCATGTGAAGGACTGGCACTGAGAGGCATAGCAGACCAAGTCTTAGCGGCCCAGGAGACAGACCCGGGGCCACGGGGCGGAGGCAAGATGCGCTCAGACCCGGGACCACGGGGCGGAGGCAAGATGCGCTCAGACCCAGGACCACGGGGCGGAGGCAAGATGCGCTCAGACCCGGGACCGCGGGGCGGAGGCAAGATGCGCTCAGACCCGGGACCGCGGGGCGGAGGCAAGATGCGCTCAGACCCGGGACCGCGGGGCGGAGGCAAGATGCGCTCAGACCCGGGACCGCGGGGCGGAGGCAAGATGCGCTCAGACCCGGGACCGCGGGGCGGAGGCAAGATGCGCTCAGACCCGGGACCGCGGGGCGGAGGCAAGATGCGCTCAGACCCGGGACCGCGGGGCGGAGGCAAGATGCGCTCAGACCCGGGACCGCGGGGCGGAGGCAAGATGCGCTCAGACCCGGGACCGCGGGGCGGAGGCAAGATGCGCTCAGACCCGGGACCGCGGGGCGGAGGCAAGATGCGCTCAGACCCGGGACCGCGGGGCGGAGGCAAGATGCGCTCAGACCCGGGACCGCGGGGCGGAGGCAAGATGCGCTCAGACCCGGGACCGCGGGGCGGAGGCAAGATGCGCTCAGACCCGGGACCGCGGGGCGGAGGCAAGATGCGCTCAGACCCGGGACCGCGGGGCGGAGGCAAGATGCGCTCAGACCCGGGACCGCGGGGCGGAGGCAAGATGCGCTCAGACCCGGGACCGCGGGGCGGAGGCAAGATGCGCTCAGACCCGGGACCGCGGGGCGGAGGCAAGATGCGCTCAGACCCGGGACCGCGGGGCGGAGGCAAGATGCGCTCAGACCCGGGACCGCGGGGCGGAGGCAAGATGCGCTCAGACC
Source organism: Madoqua kirkii (assembly GCA_006408675.1). Lineage (NCBI taxonomy): Eukaryota > Metazoa > Chordata > Mammalia > Artiodactyla > Bovidae > Madoqua > Madoqua kirkii. Next base: position 20,105 of record SJYC01061291.1, read on the forward strand.
CGGGACCGCAGGGTGGAAGCAAGACGTGCTCACGTTCTGGCTTAATGAGAAGACTTTGTAATGAGCACTGCCTGAGGATGGAGCCTTGTGAGGCAGTGACCCCCACTGCCACCCTGCTCTGAGAAGCTGAGGCTGAGGCTGGAGTACTAGTTCCCATGAATGCCGACAGAAGGGGCAGGCTGGACCAGATCCCTTCAGAGTCCTGCACATCCTCCACACATTACCTGGGAGGTGGGATGCGGAATGGACCAGCGGGGCAGGACTAGGTGTATCTGGAGTGTCGTGGAGAGAAAATGGGGAGGAATCCAGCCTTCCAGCTCTTTTGCCCTGGTGCCCACCAGGATCACTGGTGGGATGGCAGCTGACTGGGTCCATTGCAGCGAGTGTCTAACCTTGGTGCCGGGGGCCTCCAGCATCGGCCTGGGACTGCTCCGCTTAGAGCCGAGGAGAAGCGTAGGGGCAGGGGACCCCCGGGTCCAGTCCCGGCCTGGTTTCTCTAAAAGTGGGAGAGGGGGCTGGGGAGAGCTACCTTGGGGGCCCAGGCTCCCCTCGGGGTGGAGGTGGTTTCTCCGGTAGGTGCAGCTCCGGGTTGGTGCTAGGGCACGGAAGGGTTGGGAGTCTTGGTACATCTCATCAGCTCCTCTCCCCGCTCTGGCTGTTCCCTTGGCCCTCAGACATGGAGTCAGAGCTGCTTCGGGGGAGCCAGGCCATCGTGCTCCGCTCAGCGGACCTGACGGGGCTGGAGCAGCGTGTGGAACAGATTCGGAACCACATCAACGGGCGCGTGCTCTACTACGCCACCTGCAAGTGAGGCGGGACCCCACCACTGTCCCCTTGTCTGTCCTCTGGCTCCTGGGGGCCCAGCTGGCTAGCAGTACTTTCCTGCTCCAGGAGACTCTTACGCAGGCTAAAGCACAGCCAGGACCACCCCCAGGATGCAGCTGAGCCTGGGCCGGTGGGGCAGCTACAGCTGGGGACGGTGATCATGGAGGCGAGCCCCAGTGTGACCAGCAGCTCTTGAGTGCGGGGCACTTGGCTGGGCAGTGTCCTTGCCCTTTACTCCCTGGAGGCTGAAGTCCTGGGCCCACACAGGACTATAACTAAAAACGATGCACAAGGGAAAAGTCTAATAAAAATCTTGAGAAAGGAGCCTGGAGGTCCAAAGAGGGGAAATATTCTGTCTCCCTGTTAACATAAACCTTTCTCACCTGTTTCTGTCTCCGGTCTGGGGTCCCTGGGTGCTCCCCTGCTCAAGCCCAAGGCCTGGTGCTGTATGAAGCATAGCTGGCCCCCTCTGCTCTGTCTAGCTGGCGCACCACCCAGACTTAGGGAGACGGGCCCCATTTGCTCCAGGAACTGATTGAATTCCTTCCTTGAGAGGCCAGAGGAGCCATTTTCATCTTTGAACAACTATCCAGTTTCTCATCTGTAGATGAAGAAATAGAAACCCAGACATGGGGAGAAAGTTGTTCTAAATCACACAGCTCCAAGAGGCGGAACTAAGACTAGACTTTGTGTCTCTTGGGATTTTAAAAAGAAGCTGTAAATGGGTGTGCATGTGAGTGTGAGTGTGCGTGAGTGTGCATGTGTGTATGTGTGTGTATGTGTGTGTGTGTGTATGTGTTGGCAGATATGCGAGTGGCACGAATATTTGTGTGTTAACCGTGGTTCAGGCACTGTGCTAGCATTTTATCTACATTAACTGCGTGGTTGTTACTGATCGCAGTGATTATTTATGGAGCATGTGCATTTTATCTCATGAGATGGGTGGCACTGTTGTTCCCATTTGATAGGCGAGGAAACCAAGGCACCAAAGGCTCACAGATGTGGCGGGCAGGGCTGAGCGGAGCCTCAAACCCGCGTTCATCTGTTAGAGGCATTAGGATGGATGCTGGGCCGGGCTGTCTGGGTTCCAACGGCACCTACCTCCAAGGGGCTGTTGGAGAAGAAAATGAGTCGATGTGTATAGCTCACAACACTGGGTGCCTGGCCCAACCCCCGGGGCTCCTGCCCTCGCAAGGTCCCGCCTGACCTCCAGCTCTCCATCCGTCTTCCACTCCGCAAAGCCCAGAAGCCCCTGAGCCACTTCTGACTTAGAGAAGGACCAAAAGAAGCCTCATAGAGAAAAATATGTCCATTTTATTCAGCACAACACAGAGCAGGAAGCTGGAGGGGGCGGAGGACAAGAAAACAGGGGCAGGACAAGAACAATGTGCCTGATTTTCAGGGAGAGAAAGGAGCAGAAGCAGCATTTGAATGACTGGCTGAAGGGACAACAGTCGACTTTCAATTTTTACTTAATTGAGTGTGTGTGTGTGTGTGTGTGTGTGTGTGTGTGTAGGGAGTCCGGCCAGGATAAAAAGTGCTTACAGTACCTAGTGGTGGGTTTCTTTGCTTCATCTTGGAGGGTGTAGTACTGCTTTTGGATGGGGGTGGAGGCATAGGCCGATGAGAAGTGGATCGTCCCGGAGTTAGGAGTTAGGGAGTTGGGAGGAGAGCTCACAGGCAGACTGTGATGCTGCCTGTCACTCATGCAGACGGGCAGGCCCCTCCGTCAAGGAGAGGCAGGAGCGAGTGTGTGCTGAGTGGGGAGGCTGGGTAGCTGCTCCATATGGCTTTGCTCAGAGATGGCAACACAGATGGGCCAGCCCGTTAAGCTTTTCACGACGACACAGACCTGGGCACGAGCTGTCTACGCACCCTGCGCAGAGCCACCCCAGCAGGGGCGGGCGAATCAGGGCGGGGGGCATGGAGCAGGCAGGCCTGGGAGGATGCCACTCCTCGGGCCCACAGCTTCCTGAAGCTCCACTGCGCCGGGGCTCGCTCCCCGGCCTTCGGGGAGGTTCTGCCCTGGGCGGCAGCTGGCTGCTGCGTCCGATCAGGTCTTGGTCTGCTCACTCTCCCTCCCTCCCGCCGCAGGGTGGACTCCAGGTCTGGAAGGGCCGAGAGGACTTGAGTATCTCTCCTGCAGAGGAAAGTGTTGGGGTTAGGGGGTGCTGCCTCCTCTAGTACCCTTCATACCCCATTGTGGAGACTCCGGGGCAGGGCTCCTCCTGAGCTTGAGACCTCTCTTCCTCTAGTCCCCTCACCTGAAAATTGTAGTGAGACAGACACGGGCTGGGGATCACATGATGAGACAGACTCCAGTCTGCCCCACCCGGCAGTGGGCGCTGCCGCCGGCTTTCACTGGCACCATGACTTCCGACTTGAAGTTCCTGGAAAGGAAACGCCGCAGCAGGCCGTGGAGTATTTGGGGAAGGAGGAAGGGCCGGGGTAGCCCTCTGTGCCTGTGGCAGCCACTCAGACCTCCCTTCATGAGGTGCAGAAAGTACGAGCCTTTACAGAGAAGACGGATGAGATAATGAAGCCCCCTAGTCCTCCCAAAACACAGTGTCCCTGGAATCTAACCCCTGCCACTCCCAAGTACCACTTTGCTGCCGGCGTTTATAGCCCTGATGCCTTGCTAAACTCTGACAGCAACACTGTAGGGCTTCCCTGGTGGCTCAGAAGGCAAAGAATCTGCCTGCAATGCAGGAGACCCGGGTTCAATCCCTAGGATGGGAAGATTCTCCTGGAGAAGAGAATGGGTACCCACTCTGGTATTCTGGCCTGGAGAATACCGTGGACAGAGGAGCCCATTGGGCTATCATCCACAGAGTCACAAAGAGTCAGACACGACTGAGCAACTTTCACTTTTCCTGTGGGGCAGACTGAGCAGGTGTGATCCAATCAAACCATTTTACAGATGGGCAACTAGGAACAGAGATGCAGATGGACATGTTGGTGGCCACACAGCTGGTGAGGAGTGGGGACTGGGCTGGAGGCATCTCCATTGACCCCCCACCCCGACCCTTTCCAGAGCTTTTCTACACCATGGAGCTGCTTCTAAGTGGAAGAGGCTCCCGGGTCTGTTTCTTGTAGCTCCATTGCCCTGAGTTCTTTCAGCCCCAGGTTGAGCAGGGCTAAGCCTGGGGCTGGAAATACGTACTGTTTTTTGTTGGCCTTTTTGAGGAGTGTGGGCTCGGAGCAGTAGGAGGTGTTTGCTTTGGTGCCAGCGTTCATGCAGCTGGAGCAGCAGCCGCAGGGCCCGACGGCCAGGGGCCCCTGCTGCATGGGCACCAAGCTGCTGCTGATGCGGAGGGAACCGTTGATCAGGCAGTTGAGGGACCTGCCCCCGGGGGCTGCGGGCTGGGGGCCGTGCCGGCAGGGCAGCCGGGTTGGCGTGGGGGCCACCGCACTCGGGCCCGGGGTGGCGGGCGTCTCGGTGATGGTGATCTCTGGGGAGGTGGGTCTCGAGGCTACAGGGATGGGCGGCCTGTTCTCCACCTCCGGCCGGACCCCCGGGCTGTGCAGGTTCATGTGCAGCTTCCGCATGTGGTGGACCACGGCCGCCGCGTTGAAGGCTTGCTGGGGAGACAGAAGACCTGTCTCTGACCTCCACCCCAGAGGGCCTCCATCCTTCCCTCTGCCCCATGGACACTTGAAACCAACGTGCGCACCTCTCATTCCCCAGGGGAGCCCAGGGAGCTCCAGTGTCTGCCAGGAGACACCAAGGAAAGGCCCCTCGCCCTAGCTGCCCCAGCCCAGCCTCCAGGGCCCAGACAGCCTGCTTGCCTCCTGGAGAGGAAAACTCACCCTCCACTTGCTCTTGGCGAAGTTCTTCTGGATCTGGAGGCTGACTGATGGGTAGATGTCCCGGTGGAGGGCTGTGTTTCCGTTAATCCTGTGGATGTGGTGGGGACACCTGGCTAGTGGTGGTGATGGGGACTCTGTCGGGGGTTGGGCAGGGGCTGAGCATGCAGATCCAGGGTAAGCTGCCTGGAGATCCCCAGGACAAGGGCTGGAAACCCCTGATAGGTCATGGGGGGCCTGCGGTTTAGAAGGGCTTCCTAAGTGGCTCAGATGGTAAAGACTCTGCCTGCAAGGCAGCAGACCCAGGTTTGATCCCTGGGTCAGGAAAACCCCCTGGAGAAGGAAGTGGCTACCCACTCCAGTATTCTTGCCTGGAGAATTCCTTGGACAGAGGAGCCTGGTGGGCTACAGTCTATGGGGTCTCAAAAAGTTGAACATGACTGAGCAACTAACACTAGTATTACTACGCTTTAGAAACTTGCTTTTGAGCTGGGTGGGCAACCTATAGCCTGTGGACCAAACATACTCGTTGCCTGCCTTGGTAAGTAAGGTCTTACTGTCACACAGACACGCCCATTCGTTCAGCTATGGGCTCTATTGCTTCCACGCTGTGACAGGCACATTGAGTAGTTGCCATGGAGATGATATGGGTAGCAAAGCCTAAAACATTTGCTATCTGGCATTTACAGAAATAAAAGTTTACTGATACCCCATCCCTCACCTCTGGCCCAAGGTCAGAGGGCATTTGCTTGTTACTATCCTCTGACTCTGAACTTTGCACAGAAGCCTCCTCCTCTCGGCACGCCTTCCTCTATGAGGCCACCCCCACAGAGGCTGCCCGTTCCGCCCTGAGCCTCTTATCCTCCATCTCTAAGTGTCCTCAGACACTTGCCGTGTGAACAGTATTTTCCAGGTGCTAAGGGACCCGGAGAAGTAACAGATTGGCCCTGCTCACTGGGGGCTTACAGTGCAGGTTGGACGCCTTGTTTCACGCCGTGAACTAGAGTAACTCATGGTGAGCTGTGTGATTGTTAGAGAGAGACGGGAAGGTCTGTCTGGACTGCAGGAGCCAGGGCTTCAGAGGATACAGACGGCTCTGGATCCTGAAGGATGTGCATCCAAGGCAGGGCCCTCGAGGTGGTGGACATGGTGTGACCCAGGGTGAAATGTGGAAAAAGCTTGGGATGGAAGAGGGTAGGAGAAAAATACGGTCATTAGGCCTTTCTGGAATAGAGAAGGTGTGTTGGGAGCCCTGACAAATGAAGTTGGAGGTGACAGGCCAGGCCAGATTAGGGAAAACCATGGCTTGCTGCAGTAGGAACTGGGGAGCTTGTAAATTTTCCAGCAGGTGGGTAGCACAAAAAAAGGAAGTGTTTCAAAACTTTCTTTACCTGCTTTGTGTGTGTCTGTGTTAAGCCGCTTCACTTGTGTTTGACTCTTTGACTTTCTTTACCTGCTGTGTGTGTGTGTGTGTGTGTTAAGCCATTTCAGTCGTGTTTGACTCTTTGAGACTCTATGGACTGTAACCTGCCAGGTTCCTCTGTCCATGGAACTCTCCAGGCAGGAAAACTGATGTGGGTTGCCAAGCCCTCCTCCAGGGGATCTTCCTGACCCAGGGATCGAACTCCTGTCTCTTGCATCTCCTGTATTGACAGGCAGTTTCTTTACTACTAGCACCACCTGGGAAGCCCCTTACCTGCTTTACCAATTGGTTGCTTTGTGATTTTTCTCAAAGCACCTCGCATGGAACAGGCTTTGACCCCAGAATAAGATGATGCTCTTAAGGAGAGTAAAGCTGTCTATCTGGGTGCATCTGATTCCCGATTTGATGATCCAGCTGCTACAGGTGGATCAGAATCCACCTCATTAAATGCTGTTTATATCTCTGATCTTGATCTGATCCGTGCCCTTTGGGTGCTATACTAGTAAACAGCTCAGGGCAGGCAGACTCCAGGGAAATGCATCTTGAAAAAGTCAGCGTGGTATCTGGGGAGCAGCAGAGAGGGTCTAGAGCCCACCCACGCCTCACTCACCAGGGGTGCCTCAAGGCCTTCTCACAGGTGTACCGCTCATTCGGGTCCTTCTCCAGCAAGTGGCATATAAAATCCTTGGCTGTGGGGAGCAACCAAAGACACAACAGCTAAGGACCAGATCTCATGACTGTGGAGAGTCACTGCCAGCCTGGTGGGTGGCACAGAAGGCATCTTTAGCTCATCTTCCAAAGAGGCAATTTTAAGAGTCTTGAAAGAGAAAAAGAATCCAAACCACGGAGCAACAACCCACCTGAGAGCCCCAGAGTGGCCCCACGCAGCTGTGTCACCACACAGCACTGCAGACGCGCCTCTGGTCACGAGGCACCCATGTGCCTGGCGCCATGCGGGTGCCCGCCCGCACCAGCCAGGGGCCAGCACCGCACGTGGGCACATGCGTGAATGCTGGCTTAGCTCTGATCCCCACTTAAATGGACCCAAGGACAAACACTGATGGCCGTCGCCGACACAGACCTTGCAGGCTCTCGGCTTGACAGGTGAAAGGCAAAACTCGGCCTTGATTTTGCCCCTCCTGTCTGGAATACGGCCCTGGGCTTGTTCTGCCCTGCTGGCCCCTCACCTGAAGTCCTCCCTGCTTTTCCAGGCACCCCACGGCTCTGCCTCCAGGAAAACAAAAGCAGGAACCTTAGATGCGAATCATTTATTTGGCCTTTGAACGAGATGAATGAAGATTTCTCCACTCTCCTCGGCAGCCTGTTCTGTCGGATCCCCTGGGGCCCTTAAGAGCCAGGACTGTCATCCTTCCTTACGCTCTCCTCTCTTGGCAGCCTCAGCCTTGAGCCTGTTATTTTGTCTTTCCCTCAGACTGGTCTTACCTGACTCAGAAATGTCATCCCAGAACGGAGATTCAAACTCATAGTAGCCTTCCTTGATCTTCTCAAACAGCTTAGACTCAGTTTCTTCGTAGAAGGGGGGATACCCACACAGCCTGCAGTGGAACAGCAAGGTATATGCTGCTGAGGGGCCCTGTCCTGGGCCAGCCGCTCCCCTCTGTCCAGCCTCCACTGTACACACAGGCAACAAGAGTCCCAGTCAGCAGCGTGACCAGCACATGGGTCTGCCCCTGATTCACAAATGACGCATGCGTGTGCTAACCTGCTTCAGTCATGTCCAACTGATGCAGGAATGATGCGGGTTCCATCAGATGTTTATTCAGGAGCCAAAGTTTGGAACAGGTGGCCCTTAGTACATTATATCCCCCAAACCCTCACTTTCTCCCTTCCCCTGACTCTTTGCATGTGTGCAAAGTCACTTCAGGTGTGTTGGACTCTTTGGAACCCTATGAACTGGAACCCACCAGGCTCCTCTGTCCATGGGATTCTCCACCCAGGAATACTGGAGTGGATTGCCGTGTCCTCCTCCAAGGAATCTTCCTGACCCAGGGACTGAGCCCGTGTCTCCTGTGGCTCCTAAGTGCAGGGGTGTTCTTTCCCATTGAGTCACTGGGGAAGCCCCTGTGACTCTTGAAAAGTGAAAGTGTTAGTTGCTCAGTCATGCCCAACTGTTTTCGATCCCAGGGACTGTTTGTTGTCCAGCAGGCTCCTCTGTCCATGGGATTCTCCAGGCAAGAATACTGGAGTGGGTTGCCATTCCCTTCTCCAGGGGACTTTTCCAACCCAGGGATAGATCCCAAGTCTCCTGAGTTGCAGGCAGAGTCTTTACCATCTGAGCCACCAGGGAGCCGCCCTGACTTTTTAGATGACGTATAAACTATCTTTAGGAAGGATGGTAGAAATGTCTACTTGAATGTAACTTTCCGAGGGATTCTTTTTAGGCTGTTTTGTTCTTCATTCTTTAGAACCTAAACCACTGTTTGGCACAGAGGAGAGAGCCAATGACAATTTGTTGAGTAGATCATTGAAGAGAAGAGTTATTCAACATACATTGAGGAAATAGAGAAATGCATCCATACTGAGGAGGAAATGATTAATTTCAGGTTATTTTCCAAGAGCAAAGTTTGCTGTCAGTGAGAAGGGACACTGGGCAGAGGGTGGTGAGCAGATGTGGAAAGGAGAGCCTGAGAACATGAGGAGAGGAACTGTGACCGGGCTCATCCAGGCCATCATTTTGCCTTGGGCTGATGTTACCAGGAGAGAAATCTAAGACGTGAACATTGTGCCCCCTTGGCTTCTAAGTTTAGGATGTCTCCTCCCTCTTTAACTGCTCATTCCATAGGGTGGGACTCAGTACATTTATATACAATAAACGGGGGAGGGAAGCAGAAAGCAGGAATGCCATGTGGTTGCACAGTGGGTTCACGCTGAACTCAGTTTTCATAACCGGGTGGCGATCAGGACAAGACCTTCTGGAGCTGTGTGCATGAGTAAGTGTGTGTGTGTGTGTGTGTGTGTGTGTGTGTGTGTGTGTGTGTGAATGCACGTGGACATGCACATGCTTTGGAGGTGGATGCTGCTTGAGGTGCTGAGATGGGGAGGAGAGAAGAAAGGGTGAGCAGGCGCTGCGACTCCTCAGGAGCTGAGCCAACGCCAGCTCTACTCACAATATGTAAGTGATGACGCCAATGGACCAGCAATCCACAGCCTTGCTGTAGGGTTTCTGGGCCAGCACTTCTGGAGCTGCAGTAAACCAAAGGAAGAGTCAGGCTGAGCAGGAGCAGGAGCAAGAGCAGAGGGTGAAGGATGTGCATCAAAGGTCAGCAAGAGGCTTAGAGAAGAGGCTTAGGGCAGCACCTGGGCTGGTGGTGATGTTTAAGGCTAAACATTCCCCTACAACACGGACAGTGTCTTTCCCAGAAGGCTAAAGCTTTCTCCAATGCACTGGGAGGTCCCATGCCAGGGCCCATCAGACTCGGGATCTCCAGGGCTAGGTTTCCTCCTTTAACTGAGTACTCTGGAGGTAGGGTCTGTAGCTTTCCACACAGATGGGAGACCCCCAGGGCAAGGAAATCTGCAAGGTAAGAACCTTTTCCTCTATGAGACTGGGATCTCCCTGAAAACAGAGGTTCCAATAATTGAGGAACTTCCAGAGGGCAGGTAGGAACTGTCCCATCAGTCTCTGTTACCTCCTGAGGGCAGGCCTTAGTCTTCCCCATCAGCCCAAGAGCTCCATGAGGCAATGGGCCATGTCTTCCTCTGACTGGCAGCTCTGGGGCAGTAGTGAGCTGCCTTTGGTATTTATCCCAGATACCAGGGATTTGTATCCAGTGGACTCAAAACCTGTTGGTAAGTAACCAACCTCTCTTTTGGGGAGAGAGAAGATTCCCTCTGTTGAGTCAGGATTGTACTTCCCACGTCCAGCCCCAACCAGGTGACGAGTGGCCGAGAGAAGAGGCAGACGTGGGTCCTCTGAGCTTTGGCTCTCTCCTTCCGAGAGCCCAGGAATGCTCTCTCCTGGTACCCTGCCTGTTGTCACCTTTTGGGGGCCCTGGAACCCTACAGAGCTATGAGGCAGGAGGCCCCACTTCTGCCAGTTTCCTAGGGTATGTCCTTGGGTGTATATTTGGGTGCCCATATTTAAGTTCCTCAGATTCAAACTCAACACTGCACCTCCAGGATACCAGCAGTTGGGGGGCTGAGGTCTCCTCCAGACTGGGAGAAAGGAGAGAGGGGGGCTACTGGCCAACCCCTCTGCAATCTACTGATCTCTGTGTTTGAGGTCTTGTTTCTGTCCCTGTTCTAGGTGGAAAAACAAAAGCAGAAAGCCTTGCTGCAAAAATGAGAGCCAGAGTATAGACAGGGCAGTGGGAAGGCTCAGGGGTAGGATGTCTTTAAAAGATGTAGGGTTTAGGAGCAGGCGGAGGAGTTTCAGATAGGTTGAAAGTGACGGCGAAAGCCGCTCAGTCGTGTCTGACTCTTTGTGACCCCATGGTCTATACAGTCCATGGAATTCTCCAGGCCAGAATACTGGAGTGAGTGGCTGTTCCTTTCTTCAGGGGATCTTCCCGACCCAGGAATCAAACTGGGGTCTCCTGCATGGCAGGCAGATTCTTTACCAACTGAGCTACTCAAACCTTAGACCAGATAGATTGGGTGGCCCTAAGCCTCACATGTGACTGCTGTACTAGGATCCTGCCACCTCCTCACAGCAGTCTTTTTCTGTGAGTAATATCCATGTGGAGGAATGTAGCCAACTGGTCAACCTCCTTTCTATCTCCAGACTCACCCACATAGCCTGGGGTCCCGCAGGCAGTGGACATGACGCCACTCTGCTCCATCTTGGAGAGACCGAAGTCTGTGATCATGATCTTAGAATTCTCCTCGGGGGTGAGGTACAGGAGGTTTTCAGGCTGCGAGGGAAGAGAAACTTCATGTAACATAGGAGACAGTCACCTGAAACATGCATTTATTTCCTTCCCCTCGAATCTAATTTCTTAGGAAGCTGTATCCTGGGCTCCTGACTTTAACGCCAGACTTATTTCCCTCCGTTTTTCCTATCTTCTTCCTACCTGGGCCTTCATTCACCATAACTCAGCACCTTGTATTTTGCTTTTGGCCCTGACTTTACTTAGCTTTATAGCTATTGATGTAGTAACCCTTCCTTCTTCTCATTCCCAACTACCCCAAAATTAGTTTGTTTTTCGAGGAAACCAACCCTTATTTTGTCTGATCTTTCTAAACTCTGGTACATGTCTGGTGCGATGTTGACTCTCAATAAATATTTATTAAATATTGTATTCAAGGCTGTGTTCAAGGAATAGCATGGATTTTCTTGGTAACTTGTAGGGTGAGGATAGTGAAAATCAGAAAAAGGCTGAGGTGCAAATTAACAATAATTGTTCAGTCACCCAGATTTGTTTTAGAATCCAAGAGTGAAAGGGACCTTAGGGGTCATCTGGTTCAACTCTCTCACTTTACAGAGCTTAGACTGCCCACAGTCCATGCAGCTTCCCAAAGAATCCTTCCATGTTTCCCAGAGGGCCCCATCTCGGCACCTTTAAGTCTCTGTGGACGATGCCATTCTCGTGGAGGTATTTCACAGCTGACAACACCTGCTGGATCACCAGGCTGGCATCCTTCTCTGTGTAGACACCCCGCTCCAGAATCCGGTCAAAGAGCTCCCCGCCAGAAACACTGTGGACACAGGGGCAAGTGCGGAGTCCAGCCCTCATTTCAAATCAAAGGGACGTGGACGCCTTTGTTCTGGAGCTCTGGGGACAGAGCCCTGTGATGGAGTAGGCAGGTTTCTACCCACCACCGTTTAAGGGGTGCTGGAGGAACTACTCCAATCTCAGGATACATCCTTTTGAGTACCTGGAATGCTATCACTAGGGAGTTATTTCTTTTGGCCAACCACTGACCTCTCTCTGGAAACTCTTTTTTTAAATGCAAAATACCACTGTTTAGGGTTTCACACGAAGTCAATTTTCAACTAATACAACATTGTAAATCAACTGTATTCCAATCATTGCTTCCTGTGGACAGATTTCACAGCTGCCTTCTTTCCTGGCCTGGGACACAGGGAGCCATGATAACAGGGAGAAGTGAAGCTGAAATCAGACAAAGCAGGAAAGAAAAGGAGTCCAGGTGAGGCTAACTGGGCTTCTGCCAGGACTTCTTTCCTCGTTTTGGAGAAGTGAGTTACCTGAAGCTGAAATTATGAGGTGGAGTCATAGTAGTGTTTTTAGGCTCACGTGGTACAGTATCTGAGGGTTCACAGGAGCTTTAAGATCAAGTCCAACCCTCACATCTTAATGTTCTCTAAACTACTTTTGCCAAGTTTTCTGTCAGTACTGGAACACATCAGTGGCACAGAACTCCCTCCCTCCTAAGACAGATTGTTTTATTTTTTGCCATCTTCTTAATATTTCTCTGTATTATGGTGGAACTTGACTCCCTGCAGTTTCTGCAAGTGACATTGCTTGTGGATATCCACACACGACGGCACCTTGCAGCAATAAGGGGGCAGAGATTTCTCTAATCAAAAATGCACACCATCCTGTTCCTTTTGTTTCTTCCTGAAGCTCTGGGCTCTGTTGTGGGAGCAGGAGGCTCATGAGAAAGATACTCGTTGTCCATGACTGTGGATTCCTGACTCACAGCAACCTGGGTCCTAGAGCTGGTGCTCTGGAAGCCTTGGCAGTAATTTGGGCATCCGTGCATGCTTGATAACGTCTACTCTTTACCCTGTAGCCTGCTGGGCTCCTCTGTCCATGGGATTTTTTCAGCAAAAATACTGGAGTGGGTTGTCATTTCCTCCTCCAGGGGATCATCTGGACCCAGGGATTGAACCTGTGTCTCTTGCTTTGGCAGACAGATGCTTTGGCACTTGAGCGACCTGGGAAGCCCTTGACAGTACTCTGGTGACATCTAAACCTGCCCGCCCTCCCACCTGGGTGCCTGTGTGCTAATTCTGTTGACTTGGTCTCATTAAGATGCCATATGATCCCCGCTCACTTGTTAGTGGTGCTCTGGGTCCCTCTAAGCGCCCTTGGCTGCTTGCTACCACTACTCCCTGGGCCTCACGTGAGTCCAAGAGTTAACAGCCTGAGTAGACGCAATAAAATTCCCGGGGAATCAGCCTATCAGTCAAAAAGACTGCATCTACCTTTGCTGAGATTGCAGGGTTAGTGTATGTGTGTGTGAGTGTGTGAGTGTGTGTGTGTGTGTACCTTATACACAGAAGCATCTCTGAGCCCTCAGGGCCACTGGCCAGCCCTACAGTGGTCACTCTCAGGCATAGCTCTTATCTGGATGTTAGCATCACTTGGACACCTTTGTAATGTGGCACCATTTCTCTCCGACACGCGGACACGGGCAGCACAGTCTCGGCTTATTTTTAACACTGGGCGGCTCTCTTCTGCGAAAGTCACTCTTCCTATTGAATTGCTGTCTCTCTACCTATGGCTTCTGCTTTCACGGGGATTTTACCCTGGAGCGATGCTGAAATATTTAATACCCAGTTTAGAGAACAGGGTGGGGGGAGGGGCTTCCCTAGTGGCTCAGATGGTAAAGAATTAGTCTACAATGCAGGAGACTCGGGCTTGACCCCTGCACTGGGAAGATTCCCCTGGAGAAGGGAAAGGTTACCCACTCCAGTATCCTTGCCTGGGGAATCCCATGGACAGAGGAGCCTGGCGGGCCACAGTCCATGGGGTCACAAAAAGTCGGATACAACTGAGCGACTAACACTTTTACTTATTTTCTTTAGAAAACATGGACTAATGGGTCAAAATGGACTCAAGCCACGGTGCCAGAGGAAGGTTCTGGAGGCCTCCTATGCTGGGCACTACCCTTTCAATTGTAGGGTTGTGAGGGCGGTCCACAAAGTCTGAGAGAATAGGGAAGCAGGGAAGGATGGACAAGTTAGGGCTACAGCCATTTACAGACTGGCATTTCAACAAGTGGTAAAGCTACCTGGTACATACCAGCTCAATTATCAGCCCTAGTTTTAACCCTCGGCCCACTCAGAACACGTCTACAACCAGAAAGGACTCTTGGCACATCAAAGCCTCTTGAACTAATTCTTGATTTGTCTTTTAATCACCATCCTTCCCTTACCACCAACAAGCCTCTTCTAGGCCTCCAAGGCCCCACCTTGTGAGGGAAGAGGGTCGCTAGGTACTTACAGCTGCATGACCAGGTAGTAGTGAGTGGTGCTCTCATAGATGTCCTCCAAGGTCACAATGTTCTCGTGCTTGATCCTGAGGAAGAGAAAGGGTCGCTGTGAATGACCTGTGGTTCACGTGGTCCAGGCAGAGAATGCAGATCTAGCCTAGATGGACTTTAACCTCTTTCAGAGATTTTTGATGACAATGTTTAGGAAGACAAGATCCTTGTGACTCCTTCCTGATAAGTAGGTGGTCACAAAGAAATTCCAGAGAAAGATTCCCAGCATGGTATTCAATTCGTATTTTTCAGTGGGTAACTGATCCTCCTGACTTCAAGGAACAAATACCTCAGTGTTACTCCAGGAATCTCTTTAAACTTTACTGAGAGAGAAAGCTAAAAGAACCGAGGGAAGCTGAGGGATCTGTGATCATTAGTTTATTCTACAGAACGGGGCTCCAGGTCTCCTTCAGAAACATCCCATCAAGTGTGATCCCTCAACAGGTGAGATGTAGGTTAGCTAAGCCTCCTCATGGATAACCTAGGAGGAAGCTTTGCAAGATGATTGTTTCAGGATATTGTGAGTAAGACAGATGCTCATTTTCAGGGTCAGTCCGTGGGATGCCTTAGATCAGTGATTCTCAAGCGGGGGCTCTTTTGTTCCTCAGGGGATCTTTGACAATATCAATTGATGTTTTTCTTTGTCACAATTGGGGATGGGGGATGTGTTCCTGGCATTCAGTAGGTAGAGACAGGGATGTTGCTAAGCACTCTGCAATGCTTAGGAGAGCCCTCAACACAACAAGGAATTAACTGGCCTAAAATGTCAGTAGCACCTAGGCCAAGAACTCCTGCCCCAGACGACCTCTGTCTGGGATTACTCAGAGGCTGAGTCAAGCAGAATAATCATGTTAGCTGAGGGGTTGGTTTGCAAGCAGCAATTCTGTGCATGCCCATCCAGGAGGAAAGTCTCTACTCAGGGGAAGAGGTAGTTTTACCCGGGGCTGTGCAGTGTAAGAATTAACTTCAACTTGGAGACAGCTGGACCTGAGTTCAAGTCCATTTGCTACTTGGCTAATCTTGGCTGGTTTAATGAAACCTTTCTAACCTTGCTTTCCTTGTCTATAAAGTATATCTCTTCCATAGAATTATATCAGGATGAAAAGTGATAAGACATGTAAAATGCTTAGTACAGTGCTTGGGGAATAGCAAACACATAATCAAGAGTAGCTAGCATCTTGAAGATACTGAAAAAAAATACAGACTCCATGCAGTGACTATGTGATGGATTCATCTACATTTATAAGCTCATGATGCTAACAATAATTTGTCGATGATTTACTCACTGAACAAATATTTATTGAATATCTATGCTGTTAGAGACTGGTGATACAATACAAAATAAGAAGAACCAATGAGCCTATAGTCTCTCTCTACCCTAATCTCTCTGGAGCCCAGACCAAGACTTCTACCAGACACTTCTATGTAGAGATAGCTGGACATATTTATTCAATATGTATAGAGGTGGGTGGATACTTATCTTCAATATACTGCAACCCATTGCTATTTCGTCTCAGCCTACACATCCTTTTCATTTGCTGTCCTAAGCAATGAATGATATGACTGTCCACAGAAAGCTCCCTCTCAGGGTCTCTTTAATGCTTTTTTTCTTTTATTCTCCTTCCAGCCAACCCCAACCACCTCTCTTTCTGAAATATCTCTGGGACTCAGTCTTCTTGCCGCCACCTCTGGTCCTCATCCCTTGCCTCAGTGGTTGAGAAAGTTTGGCAGTTGGTCTTCTGCCCTCTAGGCTGGCATCCTCCAATCCATCCACCACCATGCTTAAGAGGCATGGCTCTAAGATATAAACCGACCATGGAAATTTTGCCTTAAAACCCCTTGATGACTTTTCTCTGCCAATAGAATAAAGCCAGTGTTCTTCCTCATGGCTTCCAGCACCCTTTCTTATCAGGTCCCCTTCACCATTGCTTCATCTCCTGTCCCTTGATGGCACCCGCTCTCAGTTCACGGGCTTCCAATTCTAACTCTCCCCTAAGGTCCCTTGCCCTTCCACGATCTTATGTTAATATTTATGCTACACTTGACCTGACTTCCCTTTCTGCACTTCCCTTCCTGCCTCTATAAAATTCTACTCATCCATCAAGGTCTGTCTTTGAAAATGTACCTAAAATTCATACTCACGAAGACACACATACAGGCAACACGAATCTCTGTCTCTGCTGCTGCTGCTGCTAAGTTGCTTCAGTCTTGTCCGACTCTGTGTGACCCCATAGATGGCAGCCCACCAGGCTCCCCCGTCCCTGGGATTCTCCAGGCAAGAGCATGGGAGTGGGTTGCCATTTCCTTCTCCAGTGCAGGAAAGTGAAATGTGAAAGTGAAGTCGCTCAGTCGTGTCTGACTCTTAGCGACCCCATGGACTGCAGCCCACCAGGCTCCTCCGTCCATGGGATTTGCCAGGCAAGAGTCTCTTCTACACTCTGCCTTTTGCTAGTGTGGCTCACAACCAATGGGACTGGCATTTGCTATGGGCGCTTCTCTCTCTGCTAACAAAGATCTGAGTTCCTGAAGATGAGAGTTTTCCAACTTCATCTTTGTGGTCTCCTGATGCCTCAGCACTTTTGGATTACTGTAGGAGCTCCACAGGGGTTTGGTTTATGAGTCCTGTTGGAAACATTTGATGATTTGTTAGTGCTGTCTCCATCGTGATAGTTGGAACACCGAACCTACATCTGCATTAGAAGAAATCGAGGCTCACTTCCGAATCTTGTACACTTCCTTAATTGTTCTTCCGGGTGTTGACTTGCAGTTGATTTTTGGCTCTTTGAGCTAACTACTTTGTGGTCTATGTGTGCAAACCAGCTCTGCTCTCAGTTGATCACTAGTTGATTTGATGAAAAAAAAAAAATCAGCCAAGACAACTGTCTGGCTAATATAGCTGATGGATCAAACTGACTCATCAGCTCGAGCAAAGGGAGTTAATACCTATGGGGGTGGAAATCCCACCTCAGTCTCTCTCAAAGGTAATTTGTGAAGGAAAGGGTTGGGATCCCCTGGTTGTCCTTGACCGACGCTGAGACCCACTCACTTTTTCAGCACAGCGATTTCATTCTCCAGGCTGCTGTCCCGGAAGGCAGGTGACTTTTTGATGCACTTCAGGGCAAAGAGCTTCCCAGTTACCCTTTGCTTCACCAGGAAAACTTCTGAGAAAGCTCCTCTGAGTAGAAAATACCAAGAGATAAACATTAGTACTGGCAGGCTAGGGAACATGGCTGGCTGGAGACAAAAGCAAAGGGCAGAGGAAAGAAGGTGTGGCTGGTAATTTGTTTCACTGCCAGCACGGGCACCATGGCAGATCCCATCTGACATGATATCATATTCTTTGACTCGGGGGTAGAGGGCTGGTCGCTCTTGCCTAGTTCCATGATTTGGAAATGATTCTCAGAAACTCTGCTTTAGGTCTGTAAATTTCTGCTCTTGGCAAACCCATTAAGGAGAGGCCACTGCCGATCTTAGAGAGGCAGCACATGGCAAATTCTGTAAAGAAGTGCCCAACTATAAGCTTAAAACCCCAGCTGCTGCAGCTTTGTGGTTCCCCAGTCAGGGCAGCCCTTCAGGAGCTCCTTAGAGAAGAACTCACTAAGCTGCTTTCAAAGCACAGGGCTCAAGTAATTGACACCAGAAACACCGATGGTGGAGACACTCCAGCTCCTGGTGAAGATGTGTGAACAAATGCTACAACTGCGTATCCTGAGAAAACTTAATAAAAAGAGAGAGAGAGAGAGAGAGAGAGAGAGGTCGCTACAGAGTCCGTTCACGTGTCTTCTCCCAACATGGTGTGGGCTTCCTTGATAGGAATAATCAGTCCTGAATATTCATTGGAAGGACTGATGCTGAAGCTGAAAGTCCAATACTTTGGCCACCTACTGTGAAGAACTGATTCATTTGAAAAGATCCTGATGCTGGGAAAGATTGAGGGCAGGAAGAGAAGGGGACAACAGAGGATGAGAGGTACCACCGACCCAGTAGACATGAGTTTGGGTAAACTCCGGGAGTTGGTGATGGACAGGGAGGCCTGGTGTGCTGCAGTCCATGGGGTTGCAGAGTTGGACATGACTGAGCGACTGAACTGAACTGAAAGAATCTGCCTGCAATGTAGGAGACTCTGGTTCAATTCCTGGGTCAGGACTGTCTGCTGGAGAAGGGATAGTCCACCCATTCCAGTGTTCTTGGCTTCCCTTGTGGCTCAACAGGTAGAGAAATTCACCTGCAATGAGGGAGACCTGGGTTCACTCCCTGGGTTGGGAAGATTGCCTGGAGAAGGAAAAGGCTCCCCACTCCAGTATTCTGGCCTGGAGAGTTCCACGGACTGTACAGTCCATGGGGTGGCAGAGTCGGACACGCCTGAGCGACTTTCACTTTCGACATGCTTGTTGCCACTGCTTGGCAGTTAGAAGTAGCACCGAGAGATGGGGCTCTAACATGAGAGAGAAAAGACTCCTCTATCAGTTTTAGATGCTGATGACTGCTGTGATCCAACCGTCAGCGGCAAGGGGGCTGAGCATCTGCTCGCTCAGTAGTATCTGCGAGAACAAAAAGCAGAGCCCAGCTGCTCTGGGCAGGCTGTCTGAAGACGGAGAGGCTGGAACCCAGTGAGAACACAGGGTAAGATTCCAAATTGCAGGCTTGGTTTAAGGGCAGTGTGAGGGGCGTTCCTCTAAAGACAAGGCCATAGCAACATTTAGTGAACAGGGGATGCTGGAGCCTGATGTTAGAACCTCAGATTTGGGGTAAAAAGTCATATACCCAGTTTCTTCATCCGAAAAATGAGAATGTCAATAGTATCTGATTCATAGGGATGTTGAGAACAGTATGTGAGTTAGTAGGTGTAAAGTGCATGAAAGTGTACCTGACATCTAGTTAACAATGCGTGTGAAATACTATTATTGTTGTAAGTATTATTTAAGGGAGAACACAGGTTAGTAACGAGAGGAGACAGAGTTTAGGTGAGGAAATAGCTGAGCCATCCTCTGCCTGCCATCTGGGGGCTCTAGCATGGAGGCCCACTGGCAGCCCAGCTTCCGCCAGGACGTCCAGAATCTGCATTAGAAAGCTCTTGGTGTTCCCTGTGTCTGTTTCCTGTTTCCCCCAGCTGCACTTGGAACCAAGTTAATTAGAGCCTTCAGAGCTTGCCCTATTCATTCATTCATTCACCCATCCCACCAATCAAGATTTATTGAGCACCTACTGAGTCTAGACACTAGAGATGAAAAGGAAAGTTTTTATTCTGCTCTTAAGCAGCCTGTAAATTAGTGAAGAGCCCAGACAAATGAGCAATCAGCATGCCCTTTGAAAAATGCTATTAGGCTTTCCACCAACGCTGGTTGAGCTGACTGAACCTCTCTGTGTCAGGCCCTGGGATTAGTCCTGGTCTGCCTTAGAATCTAGTGGGAGAAATAAGGCACAGACAGATCCCCAGGAAGTGCTATGACCCCACAGGAAATAGGCACTTAAGAGAGGGCCTTGGCTGTGCTTAGAAGAGGGGGGGGTCACACCCTGTGCAGCCCCAGCAGAGGCCGTAGCCTCAGAGCCACTGTATCTTTCAATACAGTAATTACGATAACATTTTTCCTCTGGACCGCAAGCTAGAGAAAAGGGTCCTTTTCCCCCGTAATGTGTACAAAGCGACCTTTTGGGTCAGCTGAGAATCACATCATTCGTGGCCCTCTGACTTAAGAACATGCTGAGCTCAGTTTTAAGGGATGAGAGAGGCTTAGACCAGGGCAAAAACAAGTTGGAAGTGATATTTCCGGTGGGGGTGGGGAAGAAGCAGGATTAAGAAGCCTAGAAGTGCTTCAGGGAGGGGTGGGGTCGCTGGAGGGTGGTCCAGCCCCTTTGTGAAGGATGAGGCAGCGAACCAGGGGAGATGGGTGTGGAGGGACACCGGGTCCTATGCCTGGCTCTGGGTGGAAAATGCTCATGTGTTTGTGTGATGGACGGATGGAGGGAGGGATGGGTGAACGGATAGGAAGTTTGGACTGGGATTATCATTGTGTTTCACACATTGGAAGACCTTGCTTTCCTTATTGTAAAAAGAGAGTCGAACCACACGGCCCTAAAGATTCCTCCCACCTGTGATGTTCTCAGGTTTGCCTTCAGATTTCTCCTTTTGCTGGTATCTTTGGAACCACATGAGGATGGTTCCCCAATTTTAAAGCTGACACCCTCTCTGAGTCCACTTGGAAAATGAGATCAAACTAAGACCTTCCTGGGGAAGGTCTATCAAGTTCTATCCTGCAGTGAGTGGCATCTCCTAGGGTTGTGCAATGTTGTGGGAATTACTGCTCTTCTGCTCAGACTGCTTTATGCATGGTGTGTGTGTGTGTGTGTCTGTGTGTCTGTGTGTGTCTGTGTGTGTGTGTGTGTCTGTGGAGCAGGGGCAGAGGATAGGGATTAGAAGACTTAATTGTGCCTTTTGCGAGACTGGGGAGCAGAGAGCTAGTTTTGAGTGGCCAAGGTTGCATGGGTTAGGAGGCAAGACGCCGAATTTCAGCGCTAAGAGCACTTGCAGGATAGAACTTGATTTGCATTTCCTGCTCTGAACAGCTTTCTGCTCTTGCTGGGAGCAGGGGTGCTAGGAGAGGAAGGGAGGAACCAAGAAGAAAAATCTCCTCCTGGGCTGTGAAGAAAGGAGGCCTGGCGCTCGAAGACATACCCTCTGTAGCGGACGAGTTTTGCCAAGTGTCCCTACAGCTGCCCAGGGCCCTGGAATTGTGGGTGATTCTGGACAGATTTCACAAAAGCCCATTTTCCCCTGATGGGTGGTTCCAGGGGAGCTGAGGACTAGGGGGATGGCGCCTTCATCGTGAGATCCTGGCGCTTCCTGAACAGGGAAGTCGGCGCTGCCCAGCTGCCCCTCTGAGATCATATAACCTGGGTAATGCCATGGGGTCCGTAGCCTGGGGCTGCCTGTCCCCATCCAGAGCACCGCAGAGGTGTCTTCTCCTGAGCTTCTGTTCAACCTCAGCGGCTGCAATGGCTGTGACTTGCCCCCGTCTTGTCTGTCTGCTCCCCTTATATTAGTGCCGGGCTGGGTACATGAGAGCCACCAACAACACAAAATACAGATGGCTGGCCGCCGGGTCCTAGCCCCTTTAAATTTCAGTTTAGTATTCTGAGACCAGGAAGCTGTAGTTTTCAAAAATTCCCTAGATTGAAATGAAACTAGGAAATGATTCATTTTCTTGACTGTGACAGTGATACTGTGGATATAGGAGAAGATGCCTTTGTTCTTAAGCGGTGCAGACAGAAGGATCCAGAGGTGATGTGTCATGATATATGCAACTTGTTTACAAATTGTGCGGTGATGTGTGTGTGTGTGTGTGTGTGTAAAACGAATATAGTGAAATGTTAACAATTATTGGATTTAGGTGATAGGTATAGCAGAGTTCATTGTACTATTATTTCCCTTTTACGTAACATTTTCATAGTTAAACGTTAGAGGCATAATGAGCTCCCCAGGTGGCTCCGCTGTCCCCGGGGGCTCAGAAGCTGCTTGGCAGACTTCACTGAGCTCCTTGAGGGTGGCATGCCTCTGTCTCCGATGGTCCAGAAGCACAAGTCTGAGCAGATGGTGAATACACTGTTGTCAACCTGGGCTTCTTTCCCCTCTTTCTCGGGATTTTTGGGATGCTTAGCAAAGCATTTTTGATTCACTCATGAGTTGTATTTCTTTCCTGCCCAAACGCCCCTGCTAACCACCTCTGTCTTGGCAAAGGCCCTTCGTGGAGAGCGGATGCTCTGAGGTCCAGGGTGGCCGCTGAGACCCTCCTGTGTGTTGAGTGCCACCCCTGCCTGGGATGGGAGGGCCCAGAGGCCTCCTCTCAGGGTTGAGCCGGCTCCTCTCTGGTTTCAGAGACTGTGTGGGCAGCATCACTGCCTGAGGTCACTGCCTCCTAGCCAGGTGAAGGGAGCTAAACTCAGCCAGAGCTGGCTCAAAGGAAAGCTGGCTTGTGTGTACAGACCCTGAAGGGCCCCTCGCATCCCTGGCCCAATTAGCCCAGGCTAATTAGCTGACCAGCAGGGGTTTGGAGGCCATGGGAGCCGGTGGTGGCCCGGAGCTGCTGCCAGCCTGCGTCAGAGGCCGCGGCCTCCTGGAGGCGAGGCAGGACTAAGTGGAGAGTCAGCCCAAGGCAGGCTGTCTCTGCTCCACCAGGCATGCAAGCGCTGTCCAGGGGTGGGCACAGACACCCCAGAGGCGGGCAGGAGACTGGCTATGACTCGACTTTATTTTTCGAACATGGTGCTTCAATATGGAGCCGAGAAGATGGTGGTGGTGGCGGCGGTCGTGCACATGTGCTCCATCGTGTCCGACTCTCTGCGACCCCATGGACTGCAGCCCGCCAGGCTCCTCTGTCCATGGGATTCTCCAGGCAAGGATACTGGAGTGGGGTGCTGTGCCCTCCTCCAGGGAATCTTCCCAATCCAGGAATTGAACCCAGCAGACGGATTCTTTACTGACTGAGCCACCAGGAAAGTCCAAGAAACCTGGAGTGGGCAGCCTATCCCTTCTCCAGGGGAATCTTCCTGACCCAAGAATCGAACTGGGGTCTCTTCATTGCATGCCGATTCTTTACCTGCTCAGCTACCAGGGAAGCCCCAGAGGAGGGTGATGGTGGGAGGCAATTCAGGTGTGTGTAACCCATTGACTTTGTCGCCTCAGAAGCACCACCTTCTGTAGACAGCAGACAATGGGTTTGACCTGTTCACTGTTGGGGGAGAGTGGAATGAGGAAGCCAGGTGAGGAGGCCCAGAAAGGTTCAGGTCACTGGATCCTGGAAGTGCTCCAGAACTCCTCTTCCCTGCAACCAGGGCAGGACTCACAAGTTGCTATGGATCTGGAAGCAGGGCGGGGTCTCAGGGGGTGAGAAGGCAGAACCTTGGGGAAAGGGCTGAACTGACCTCTGTATCAGCCCAAGGCACCTTTCCCTGAACTACCCCTCGAAGCCCTTACTCTGCTCCTGTGACCTGTTGAGATGGTGTATCATCTGCTGCTGGCCCAGGACGTCTGTCTCCAACTCACCCCCTGCCCACCCTCACCAGCAGGCAGCCCCACCGCCCCAGCCTCGGCCCCTGGACTCACGACCCCAGCACTTCCATGAAGATGAAAGTTTTCCGGATGTTGGTGGTCTGTTTCTTCCAGGAACTGCAGTCATCCTCTTCCTTTCTACCCATCGCCTCCAGAGTTGAAGCTTCTGGGGATGCTTGGTTTGCGGAAGGGAAGAAAGGATCTGATCAGCTACTTTCTCCAGTAGGATGAGAACAAGTTGTAGAAAGGATCTATAATACTGACATCCTTCATGTAACAACTAGGAGTAAGGACGAGGAGCAAAATCTGGATAACTGGCAAAAATAGGTTCATTACCATAACAAATTTTATTGACAGTCCACTACATGCCCATTGAGCTTGTCCCGTGGTCACAGGGTTTAGACTCTCATGATGTAAACTCCCCCTTGTACAAATGTCTTTAAGGACAATAACACATTTACGAATAGATTAATACGGGATTATCCACCTTTGAAAGGATCTGAACTGTTTATGATACCACTAGAGCATCCCTCGGAGAAGGCAACGGCACCCCACTCCAATACTTTTGCCTGGAAAATCCCATGGACGGAGGAGCCTAGTGTGCTGCAGTCCATGGAGTCACTAGAGCTGGACACGACTGAATGACTTCACTTTCACTTTTCACTTTCACGCACTGGAGAAGGAAATGGCAACTCACTCCAGTGTTCTTGCCTGGAGAATCCCAGGGACAGGGGAGCCTGATGGGCTGCTGTCTATGGGGCCACACAGAGTCAGACACGACTGAAGCGACTTAGCAGCAGAGCTTTCCTGGTGGCTCAGACAGTGAAGAATCTGCCTGCAATGCTGGAGACCCGGGTTTGATTCCTAGGTGGGGAAGATCCCCTGGAGGAGGAAACGACAACCCAAAGTTTTTCTTTTATTGATTCAGACTATTGAGTCAGCCAGACTTCTCTCTATTATCACAGCTTGGCTGCCTCCTCCAGTCATTCCTGTCCTGAACTTCTCTCCTACTATTCTGAGTTAAATGAATGAATAGTAGATGAACGAGCATCGTGTTTCCTCTGCAGCTCCCACAGCATTTAGCGCAGTGCTGTAAAAATAGTTCCTCATTAAAATCTGAATTAGGCTTCTCTCAATACTAAATACTATATTTATTCAACCGCCAACACCTACAATGTGCCAGGGGCTGTATGGACCCTATCTCATTCCCCCAAATAGTACCTTTGGTTAACCCTCTGCATCCATCAACATGTGTCATTTGTTTTCCTGATTGACACAATGAGAACTGGAGAACCAGAGAAGGGGTCTTATATCCCAGTGCAGCAGATAGAGCAGATCTATCTTTTACAAGGATGATTCAGGATGTATCTGAAGATCAGATCATGTAGCCAAGATTATACGGTTAATGATTTGCATTCTAGATTTCTTATTCAAGATTAGGAACAGAAGCTATGTATCTCCTCCTATATCACACTGCATTCTAGCCTTTTGACACTTAGTTCTCTGGGCTTATTTAGTGTTTTTCAATATGTTTCTAGACAAATGGGTTCCTGTTACATTTCACTGCAAGGTAACGTTGCTAATGATACTCAGTGTATAACCCAGTGGTCAGATGAAGAACATAGGTGGTGGTCCTGGCCTTGGAAGCGCCAGAAGACTGGAGAAGTCAGGAACCAAGCAAGTGAGCTAGGATGTGCACAGTGAAAAAGCCTGGGTAAACCATCAGAGAACAGACCTGAGCTTGTTACAGAGACTATCAGGTCTCCCTGGTCTTCTTTAGGTGAAGCTCAAGGAGGACTCATGTCATAAAGTAGCTTCTAGGTACTTTTCTGCCGTTAAGTCATACCTGGGAGGCTTAAGACCCTGGAAATAGGAAGAATGTGACTAAGTGTGGTCCTTGGTAGGAGGAAGAGGCGTGGAAAGACTAACAATTCTGGCCCAAGTGGATCCTGAGAAGGAGATGGGGAGACAGATGGTGTAGTTGGCAGAAGCACACAGCTTGGTTTTTAACCCTCTAGGAGTAAGCACCCATCTAGGAACAGAGGCGATCAGGAACATGGGTGGCTGGGCCCCCAGGACCCTGATGGTGGCAGACTACAAGCTTAGGAGGAACTCTGACTGCAACCGCCTTGGACAGTCGCCTCCGGGCAGGCCAGGGGTGGGTGGCAAAATAGTGCCACGTGGCCTGCAGGGACTCCAGAAGTTCCCCAGGGCCTGAGGGGCTGCAGCTGGCTTGGACAAGCTCATGATGCCTAACCATGCTCCACGCTCGGTGGTCTCATGTTGTTAGCATGGAATCAGCCACCACGGGAATATTTACGCCATGGAAACAGGCAAATGCTACCATCGAGGCCTCTCTTCCACTCCTTCCCTCAGCCCCCAAGAACCAGATGGTAAACATCTACCAGCTCACCCCTGCCCATGGCCCTGGAGAGGGGATAATTAACTACCAGAGTGCCTGTCAACCAGAGTCCAGAAGAAGAGACAGCTACAATCAGCGCTTCTAGGTTGGAAACAAATGTCCGGGGTCAGGGCTTTAGTGGAAGGTGTCAGCATGACACCCTAGGGGCCAGATGGAGCCGGGTGCACCGCAGAGGTCACTGGGCAGCCTCTGGCAAGATCCCTGAGAGCCGAGATCCAGGCCCCGGTGAGTCTGGGGCCCCCTTCTCCCTGCCACTAGCAGGCTAAGTAAGTACCTCAAACACAGAAGGCCACCTTGAAATAGAACAGTGGGAGGAAAGGTCATCGCAAGGCTGTGTGTTTTCTTCAAAGACACTGGATCGGCTAAATGAGACTCTTTATTAAACATGAGGTCATATGATTATGGACAAGGTTATAATAGACAAGGTCAAATGTAAAGTTTCCCTTTTTGCTGTCTGGTAAGGCTGAAGTTCATGGGGAAGCTTTTATAGGAAATAAAGAAGCTACATTTCCTTTGTACATTTCAGCCTAGTGTGTAAATGTGCAACCTGGCTATATAATGCATGCCAAGTCACTTTAGTCGTGTCCGACTGTGCAACCCTATGGACTGTAGCCCACCTGGCTCCTGTATGTGAGATTCTCCAGGCAAGAATGCTGGAGTGGGTTGCCATGCCCTTCTCCACCCAGGTATTGAACCCACGTCTCTTATGTTGCCTACGCCTACCTAGGCAGGCAGGTTCTTTACCACTCGCGCCACCTGGGAAGCCCCATAGAGGCTCTTATTATGAGAGACACATGTGGGCAGTGATAAGCATTCTTTAGCATCGGGTCCAGCCAAATGTAGGCCCGGTGTACTCCTCCTTCATATCCCTAGGCCCATTGGTTGATTTGTTCCTTTTGGCAGGATGGCAGCCAAGAGGGATCACAGCAGCTGAGGGTCCAGGCACTGGCCAGCGGAGGACCCACCAGCAATGTGATGGGCTGATCTTGAACTTTGACAGCACAGTCTCCAAGGTGGAGACAAATGAACGCTGACTGGTAGAGACTGCTTTGGGGAAGATGAGGTATTAGAATAGAGGGCTATCTTTCAGTTCAGTCGCTCAGTTGTGTCCAACTCTTTGCAACCCCATAAACTGCAGCACACCAGGCCTACCTGTCCATCACCAACTCCTGGAGTTCACTCAAACCCATGTCCATTGAGTCGGTGATGCCATCCAGCCATTTCATCCTCTGTTGTCCCCTTCTCCTCCTGCCCCTAATCCCTCCCAGCATCAGTCTTTTCCAATGAGTCAACTCTTTGCATAAAGTGGCCAAAGTACTGGAATTTCAGGTTTAGCATTATTCCTTCCAAAGAACACCCAGGACTGATCTCCTTTAGAATGGACTGGTTGGATCTCCTTGCAGTCCAAGGGACTCTCAAGAGTCTTCTCCGACACCATAGTTCAAGGGATATCTTTAGCCAGGTACTATTCTGCGGATTCTTAGCCCCAAATCTAGCAGCTTCCACTTATCAGAGTTATTGGCAGCTGGGCTTGGACCAAATGCATCTTACTGTCTAGACACACAACAGCTGAGAAGTCTTGAAGGCTGTAGGGGATGAGGGTCAAGGCTTGGATCTTACATGGAGCCAATTAACAGCATTAGTTTGTGTGACTCCCTCTGTGTCTCCCCCTCCCTAGAACAACAGGCCTTCAGGCGCCCCTTTTCCAAGTAAGGAGCCAACCGAGAGCCTTCTTTCCAGTGTGCATGTCCACGGACGGGGCGCGCATCACTCCCCTTTCTGGAGCCCCCTTGGATTGACCGTCTCACTTTCCAGGAGGCATCACCGCCTCATTAGCAGCTCTGTACTCACTGTTCCTTCTTTCCCATTGCTCTTAAATAGCTTAAAAACACAGTATTCTTAGCCTAAGCTCAGCTATAAGAAAACATCTTTCCCGCCCACCCCTCCTCCCATACACTCCATCCTAACAATTCAGTTCCATCTTCTAAGCCACGTGGAAAGCTCAGGGTCCCCATCTGAAACCCCCACTGAAGTCCCACTGCATCCCCTCCTTGACCCTGTAGAAGCCTCAGGACCTCGCTGCCCCTGTGCGCTGGGGGCCTGACTGTGGGCTCTGAGCAAGGTGGGGGGGGGGGTGGCCTGCTATTGCTGCCTCTTGCGTCTTTGCCTGAAAATCCTCCCCCTCCTCTCTCGACTTCTGTAATCGAGGCCCTTTCAGTGGAGAAAAAGAAAGAAAGAAAACAAATTCTAAGGAGGCTGAAGCTTCAATATTGTTTTCACTTGGTTCTAAAGTGATCCCTGCAAGACAACGCCTAGCTTTTAGTTCCTGCTTTGTGGTGTGGTCTTCTGCAAGACCCATGGCCTTCCTGATCTCTTGGGAGAAAATTTCACAGCTGGGGGAAGGGAGGAGCAGGGCGGGAAGACCACACAAGGAAAAGTTCTTCCTAGAGGCTGCACAGCCTTCGGGTGGGCACTACGCCTGATCCTGACCCTTTCTGGGCTTCTGGGCTGTGGCATCCAGCATGGCTATTCATGAGATTCTGGTGAGAGATGCTCAGGCTGCGAGCCTGGGAGGCAGGCAGGCTTCACATACTTCTTTCATGGAACATTGCTGTCCTCTCCT
>SJYC01061292.1:0-24362 GCA_006408675.1 Madoqua kirkii
AAGCTTATCCTCACCACTGTCGTCACCATATCCCGAAGGGATCCAGTCACCCCATGACCCCACCCTGCCCTGGGCCCTCTCTCCCTGGACCCTCATTCCTGTTCGTGCTGATCCACATGGCTTCCTTAGCCGAGATTTTCTACTTTGAGTCATAGCCACTTAAGACTCTGCTCCGAGGTGCTTTAAAAAAAGAATGAATCCGAAGGGCTAATTGCTTCAGAGTGTCACCCCACCTGATCGGATGTCCCCAAATCTCAGGGGCACCACGGTTGAATACAGAGGCATTCAACACAATCCAAATGTGTATCTCCCAAACCAACAGTAGGTGTCTAAGCCGGACATGAGTCAACTGGGGGAGACGGACATGTGGAAGGGGAGAATCCCACAGATACTGGCTCTTAACTCTGTCTTCTTCCCCGGGGTCTCACCCGAGGCCTCTGAGCAAGGATGTGTGGACGCCTCAGGGGCATGCTGGGCAGGCCTCAGAGTCTTCCTGTGGGGCCAGGTGTGGCTCTTTCACAGACCCCAGAGGGATCAGCCCACCCTAAGACAGTTTCTGGGGTTTTCCACTCCTTGAAAGCATGACTCAGAAAGGGCTGTGGGTCTTAGGAGGGAGGTTATCAGTTGGCTCATCTTTCATGAGAATGTACTCTCTGTCTCCAGGCTGGGGCACACAGAACCAGAGGAATATATACATTGTTTGGCCATAAAGGGGCTAAAAGACCAAAGCTGGGACAGTGTCTGGCCCAGGCCCCACCGTTTCCTGGACTAAATTGCTCTTCTCATCATCCCCTGGACTGAGAAGTGCACTGGAAAGAGGTCAGGTTCCGGCTCCAGTCTTGGCACCAGCGCGCTGTGCAGCCCGAGGCAGAGTTCTGACCATCTCTGGGCTTTCACCTTTTCCTTAGTAGAAACAGGAAAGTGAACTAGATTGGGGTTCCTTGACAATTTTTTTTTTTAAAGAATATTCATCCCAGGAGACTACAACCAAAGTGGATTTGCTATCCGCCCCTTCTTGGAGGGTCAAGATCCATGTCAGCTTATTAAAGGCTCTGAGAGTTTCAAAGACACCTGCTTCATATTCTGTAAGCTCGTGTCTCCCAACTTTACTAGACTGTAATTGTAAATTCTTTCCTTATGCAACTCCCACAAGCATCCAGAAGATCCAGGCTTGCTCAGAGCCTCCTGGAAAAAGTGGGGACCGGGCCAGCTCTGCTCTGCGATTGCATACTTGAGCCATATGACATTTTCAGCAGCCTGCTGTCATCGCTCACAGCCTGCTCTCCTGTTGGTGTGCGGGCACGTGGCCGGGCCTTGTGCATGCTGTCAGAACCTATCTCCAACCATGGGCTGCAGCTCAAGTGGCTGGTTTGCTTGCCTGGGCCTGGGCCCTGGACCTGAAAGGCCCTTGGACACTTCTTGATGGACAGACCCTCCCAGGAACACCAGCTACCTCCCCAGCCCTTCCCCTAATCTGGCGCCTCCAAAGCCAACTCTGCACGCCAGCTTCTGTCCAGCCCCTCAATCACTGAGGAAGGTTGTTTTTCAATTGCCTCCTGCAGTTTACTTCACTCTCAAACCCACATTTAAGTTTGATCAAACCCTGCTGCACTGACAAGCCAGAATTCACAAGCTGCTTCAGGTTTATTGTGTGCCTCTTGCAGAAGAAATAAAGAGGAAATAAGGGGCTTGGGTTGGTGGCTGAGGGGTCGACACGTGAGTCACTGGAGAGAGCTGGGCGTGTTCCTTACTTTTCATGCATTTGGTCTCCTCTGCTGAATGGGGTAATAATCCCTGCTGTCTCCATTTCCCAGAATTCCTGTGGGTGTCCAATACATCAGTGGGCACAAAAGCATGCTGCAGCCTCTCAAGCCATGAGCCCACTTTACAGGCACGGCATGAATCGCTGGGGGTAGGGGCAGAGGGGAGCAATTGAAATAGGGGTGAGTGCACAGCAGGAGGCGTGAGTCTGCTGTTTCCCCAGCGGGTCTTGGCTCCCACCTGCCTCTCAACTGTGACCCCTTCTCACTGTGATTCTAAAGTGCTTGAGGACATATGACGCTCACACATCGTGGTCTGAAATGCAGACCAACGACTTTTATCTGCTGCTCTCTCCAAAAGGGAGCTACTGGAGCACAGAGGGGACCATGCCTGAGCTGGGTTTCTCCATGGGCTGATCTCCACTGGAGCTTCTAGTTCTAAGCAGCACTCAAGGGTCTCATTATTTTTTAATTAATTAATTTTGATTGGTAGATAATTACTTTACAATATTGTGATGGTTTTTGCCATACAGAACCCACATGAATCAGCAACAGGTACACACGTGTCCCCCCATCCTGGAGACCCCGTCCCACCTCCCTCCCCACCCCATCCCTCTGGGCTGTCCCAGAGCACTGGCTTTGGGTGCCCAGCCTCAGGCACCGAACTTGCACTGGTCATCTGTTTTGCATACGGTAATATACAAGTTTCAATGCTATTCTCTCACATCATCCCACCTAGGCTTAACCGTGTGTCGCCACACTTTGCCTTTAAGACCCATTTCCACAGGGGAGGTGAGGGGAGCGGGGCGGGGGATGGGGGGCGTCGTTGGTACCCAAGTGGGGCTCACTCTATGGCACCCCTGGGAGGGTGAGAGGAGGGATCGCGGGGAGTGGGAGCAGGAGGAAGGACCATCTTGAGCTCGCGATGGCGTGGGTTACATCACTCGAGAAGCTCTGAGTTATACCACGCTTCCCCACCTCCCTCTCCAGGCACCGACAACCATCCACAGCCCGTGCAGCGCCCCCACTCCACCCCCCAACCCCATCGCCAGCTCGCTTTCACTCAGGCAGCCGCAGGCCCCCAGCCCCCTCGCCCTTGACCATGCAGTTGTAGCGCCGGCTCGCGGCCTGTTTGCAGACAGCCACCTTCCCTCATTCATGCTGCAGCTCATTCACTCCGCTGCCTCTGGCAGGCTGCGGCTGGCCCCAAGGCTTATTTATTTCTGGCCGCGTGTCTGTGTGTGAATGGGGGACAGGGAGCCAGGGAGGCGCTGTCCTCCTAAAGGGGGATTCATCTCAGTTGCAACCTCCGGGAATTGCACCCAGACCCTCAGGTGTTCGCTGCTGCAGACAACCCCTGGGTGGGTGATGCCTGTGCTGGGCGCTTTACCTGCATTATCTTGTTTAATCTCTCAAGGTAGGGATCATTAACCCTATTTTGTAGTGGAGGTACTGACAGGTGGAGATATTACGAAAAATGACCTAAATCTAACACAGGAAGGGACAGAGTGGGGCACAAGCCCCAGCCCTTCAGATCCCCCACAGCAGTCTCCCTGTCCAACCCCCACCCCTCCCCACATGGAACCTGTTGCCTCTTTCTTGGAGTTGGTTGTTGGAATTTCACTTACATCCGACTTCATCCTCAGGGTGCTCTCCTGTAATCCCACCACCAGACTGATTGCCCCCGGAACAAGTGGCTGGCTCCCATTATCCGGGAAGCCTGGATCTCTCAGCTCTCTCAAATTTATGCCGAGGCTGGACATCTTTCTAATGCCTAAGTGACTCCTGGCTCCAGCTCACCTTTTCTCACTCTAACCTTGAGCTTCTTTCCCAAAGTTTTGCCCTATCTTTCTAAAGAGTGCTCTTAATACACATACAAACACTCACACCCACACCACAGCTATCTGCAGTGTAGTATCGTGGAAAGGTCTCTGATTATATCAGAAGATCTGAGTGCAAATGCCGCTGTCATCAAATGGATATGAGACCGGATCCTGCTTTGCCGATGAAGCCTCAGAGGAAATGCGATTCGCCCCACCAGCCCTATGGGCTTGTCTTAAAGACTGTTAATTAAAAGGGCATTACTCACTGTCAAGTGTGGTCCCCACATCAGGCATTACTAAGCACTTTGTGCTATGGCCTGTGGGGTCTCATCTTTGCTCCTAGATAAAGCTTCAGTCAAGTAGGACTGCCGAGGGTGGGACTGTCTCCAGCCTCTGATATGAGAAAGATGGTCTCCTTACCCAAGAGGGAACCCTCTTGACTCCCGCGACCCTTCTCAGAGATTTTCCTCTTCATCGGTTGATCTGATTCCAGAACAAGCAGCTGGCCAGCCACACAGTGCCGCCAGGGCAGCGGTGAGACAGCCCCGCCAACTGCCTCTGGGAGCTTCAGGGTTAATGTTCGTGCGTCAAAGTTACGTGGAGAGAAGGGGCCCCAGTGCAGACGGGGGTGGTGGTGGTGAGTCCAGACCTCCTGTGACCATCCTGACTGGAGAACTGAACTAGGGAAGTTGAAAGATGGAAGGGGAGACAGAGGCGCCCCCGGGGAAGGTGAGGGAGGAGCCGCGTGACTGAGCGCGGTGCCTCCGCTGGGTTCTGCATCCTAACGCAGGCAGCCGGGACCGCCAGGAGGGCCTGAGGCTGGTCTGCCTTCCTTGGGTCTGTGGAGCCACAGGCTGTTTACTGACCTCCTCCCCACACCCCCGCCCCCGCACTGGCTCTCCTAATCCTCACAACTGAACAGGAAGGGAGGACCAGAACAGGGCATTTGACAGATGGGTCAGAGGTTAAGAGATGCAGGCAGAGCAGGAGGGAGGGCGGTGAGGATGCTGGCGGTCCTGACACCCTGCACATGGACGGCCCCTCCAGGCACAGAGCTGTCAGGGCTGCCCTTGGAATGCGGGTGGGCATGGCAGGCGAGGCACATAGGAATGTTCTGCTCCCCTTTCTCTGCCCAGAAGGGCAGAAGGTTCCCACTCAAACCAGCCCTGAAGTTATGGCCGGATGACTGCCCCCCAACCAGAGATTCCCTCCCAGACTTCCATTCAGACTTATCTTCCCAGGCAGCTACAACTTCCCTCTGACACCTCCAGAGTCAGGCAAGACAGGACCTGGGGCTGAAATAGACACCCAAGTTGCTTGCAAGAGTGGCTGTTCAAACCCACTCTCTTGGTGCCAGCAGCCTCCGGCTAAGCGGAGAAGGCTCCCCGGACCAAGTAAAGAAGCAGGTTCGTCTTACCCAGGGATGCCGAGAGAATGGTCCTCGTGGTCTTCCCACTCCAGCTCCTACAGGTCTGGAAGGCTTAGCGGGCTCCAGCGCTTCAACAATACACTGAATTAAAGGGGAGGAATGCAGAGGTTTTCTTTCCCAGGACCGTAACCAAGCAGCCTTAAAGGGGAGGAAAAGGAGCTGGGCAGCTTGTTCCTTCGTTTCCTCTGCCTTTCCTTCCCTCTGAGCAGATCCAGAAAAAATCCTTCTGCCCAGGGCCCCTTTTATGCTGTGTGTGTGATTGTGTTTGCGTTGACATGTGTGCTGCAGAGAGGGGAGGAATCAAAGGCAAAAACAAAATGACAAAGATTTCCATCGGCCTGAGCGCGGCGGTAAGAGAAAATCAGACTGCCTGCCTCAGTCTCCCTCTTAACCTCTCCATAGCTGGTATATGTTGTTTCAGATACCTTCCTGAGCAATAAGACATCGATACTAGTTGCAGGTAGAGACAAGAGAGCCCCCCTGGGGCTCACAAAAGGGGAGGAGAAGCACTTGGATGTCCCGCAGGGGGACACAGTGCTGGACGGCTGGGTATCGGTGATATGTCCCCTGTTTCTAGAAGCAAAGCATTCAGATCCCTAAGTCTGTCATCCTCTTTTCAGTCCTAACCTGTTGGCCCCCAAGGAGGTCATTCCCCTCCTTCCAGAAACTCTAGGCTCTTAAATTGTGCCTTTCCGGTTTCTATCACTTGGATTTTTTGAATAAACAACACATTCCTATGGGTGAGCAATTAGGATTCTGTTGAAGCCGCACAGAAAGGTGTCTCACGGCATCCCTCCCCGCCCCGCCCCTGCCCTCACCCTGCCCTCTACAAGTGGTGGCTTTGTTTAGTTTCTCCTGGGTCTCTCCAGCATTTCACACAGATACAAACAACAGAATATATATATTCCCTGCCCCCTTTCTTATGTAAAAGGCGACATCTATTTTCATCTCCACAACCTTAATTCAGGTCCCCTTCTCCTCTCTTGGGTACTGTTGTAATAACCTAGATTCTAGTTGGTCCCTGGGTGAAGTAGTCCATTGGGATAGTTAAAAGAGGCTCTGGAGAAGGCTTCTAGGTTGGATGCCTGGGTTGTCTATTAACTGGGTGTGTGATCTTGGACAAGTGGCTTAACCTCTTTGTGCCTCAGTTTTCTCATCTGGTCAATGGGGTGATTACTGAACTTATTTCATGTACTAGTCTAGTGGAGCAAGGTAGAAGGCTTAGAACAATGACTGGCGCTTGGTAGGTTGTCAGTAAGTGTGAGCGACTATTATTTTCTCTCCAACTTTAATTTTTGGTAGAGTGATCACCTCAAAGATATCCATTCCCTACAGAATAAAATACAAACACCTTACCCCCTCACTGCAGGCATTACAGGGTCTGGCACGAGTCTACCCTGCACCCTACCCCCAGCCCCTCTGTCCACCCAGCCGATGCTCCAGCCACATCACAGGAGACCCTGATTTCTAACACGCCGCTGATTTCCAGAGCTCCTGACCTTTGCTTCTGCAGCTCCGTCAGGGTAGAATGGCCTTTCTTCATTCTCTGCCTATGGAAATGCTATAGATTTTAAAAGCTCACATCAAATGCCATCTCATCCATGAAACCTTCTATGATTTGCTCACCTCTTGCAAAGTAATCACTCCCTCCTCTGTGCTGGTTCCCAAAACTTTTCGTCTACCGCTCTCTCTCTTATTCTTTTTCTGCCTTGAATTCTAGTCTGTGTTCCCACTGCTGCTTCCCTTCTGGGACTGAGAGATCTTAGCAGAGTGATTTTGCCTCTCTCCCCCACTCTTGACCTCCTTTCCCTAACCCTCCTGTGTCCTGCACAGGGTAGGCACTCAGCCAGTGTTTAGTGATGAACCAGATAGGTCCCACCAGAAGTGGAAATGCCTTTGAGAGTCAAATAAATGAGACAGGACTTCTGATGGTAGGTATACTAATCAGCAGTCAATAAATGCTTACTCATCAGTACTGGTCACGAGAATAACAGCATATTATTGCTATGGGTCTAGCTTCTGCTCAGTGTTTAGGTTCTCTGGGTATAGCATCCCTGATGGGAAGTTCTCCTTTTCCTGCTTGGACACTGGAACCAGGGAGTTTATTGCTGTATGAGATTGTCCGGTAAGTTCCATGGGCACCAAAGATGTTAGCAGCTTTGTAGGGAGCTGAATTCTGCCTCTCTGAAGTCTCCCCCAGCATGCATATACATCCCCTCACTCCTTAACTGACTCCTTAACTCCAAGCACTGACTCTGTCAGACTCAGAATCCACACTCGTAGAGCGTCTACCGTCCAAACCGGAGCCAGTCCGTTCTGTACTAACTCAGAATGTGTTTCTCTGTAGTGCAGAGGACTTTGCATTCTGATACCACTTTGAATCGGGCAAGGACCTGTCTGTGAGCATCCGCTGGCCTCCTCCTGCCGATTCCCTCCCATCTACCTGCACACTGCTGGCGCTGGTGAGCCACAGCGCTGGGGCTGAGTTCTCAGCTGTGCAAACTCAAGCAGGTCCAGCAGGCGTTAGACTGCGTGGGGCACACTGCCACCTCTTTATGCCGAGTTCAGAAGGCAGGTGCTGACTGGGTCACAGGCCAGACATCAGAGGTCAGAGCGAGCTCAGGACATTCGCTGCTCTGGTACTGACAGAGGTGACTAGAAAATGTTTCCCAAGAAGGTGGAAGGGAGCTTTGGGCCTGATAACACGTGCGCACTTACGGACACACACATCCATGCTTACAGTTAGACCCCCTTCAGATTCTTGTAAGGGCCTGATCACTATGTTTCCCCCAATCAGCAATTCAACAAAATGTTTATTAAGCGTAAAGTAAAACACAGACAGCACTTGGAGCTGAAGCAACAGCAGCAAGGATACTCTTAACTCCCGTTGTCCCCAGAGATGCCGCCGTGGGGAGCCAGGTGGGCTCGAGATGTCAGGACAGGCTTCATGGAAAAGTTTCACAGGAGTCAGCCTGGGCCTTAAGGATGAGTAGGACCAGATCTGGGAGCTGTGGTGGGTGGGATGGGATTAGGAAAACATAGAGCTTGAGATGTACAAGACGCGTGCTGGGGACAGCCTGCAGTGCAGCGGGAGGTTAGATTGGCCAGGCAGGGTGCTGAAACAACGGGGGCTCTGGGCTTGCCCACCAAGGCCACAGAGCATCGCTGCAGGTTCTGAAGCGAGGGTACCGATGGGAGCCCAGCGGTGATATGCTTGATGCTGGGAGAAATCAGAGCCTGGAAAGCCAGCAGAGAAGCTCTGTGGTCACCAAGACCTGAGGGAATGGGGGCCAGAAGAGGGAGGGGGAGTTCGCGGGGGGAGGAATTGGCCTGAAGGGGGCACCCCTGTCGGTCAGAGAGTGTCCTCTCACCCCGCAAGAGCTGTCGGGTCTGAGTTTATCAAGCTGTTGTTAAGTTCACAGTGACGTTGGCAAAAGAAGTGGTCTGGTGTATCCCCAGGTCCTCACCTCTGCTGCTTCCATGTGGCCACCCTTATCCCTCAAAGGAACAAAGTAAGGGGTCTTCCTGTAGTTAGGGTCAGGAGGAGAAAAGGGAGGTGCGCTCATGAGGACCGGAGTCCTTTGCCTGTCAAAGAGGCAAAGATTCTTGCCTCCCCTTGGTCTGTGCTGTCTTTTATATTTTTTATGCTAAAATGGCTATTTTTAATTTTTGCTTAAAGAGTTAACATGCACTGCACCAACTCTGTTACTAAACTGCCTCAAATCACAAAATGAATTTAGTATTGTAGGTAGAGGAATCATACAGCAAATAAAGGAAAAAGATAAATTCAAAAGAGGAAATAACAGTAAAGGTCAAGAAATGAGATAGTGGGGGCCGTTCGTTGCTATTTGTCTTTTACATTTAATTCTATCTCAGATTGCACTTTCTGGAAAACAAATGACAAGACATGATGAGGCTCCAGGGTGGAAAAGGGAAGGGAAAACAGTCTCCATCCATTCATTCATGCAGCGAATATTTGCGAGCTCCTCCTCAGTCCTGGGCGATTAAGCTAGGCTCTGAGCATACAGTAACAAACAGGCACAGCCTCTCCCCTAATGGATTCTGTGTTCCAGCAATAACGTCAGATATAGACAATTACAGTTGTGATAAGTACGAAGAACAGTTTAGGGCATTAAGAAACTGTATGTTAGGGGGATCTTACTAGCCCTGAGGAAGGGCATTTCAAACTGGAGTCAGAAAAAAGAGGAATGAGCTAAAAGAAAAGAACAGCATGTGTAAAGGCCCTGGGGTGGGAAGGAGCCGTACCTATTGGAAAAGCGGAGAAGAACACTGTGGCTGAGCCGGGGGAGCAGGACGGAGAGGAGCCCCAATTGCTGCTGGTGAAGGCGGAAAAGGAGGAAACTGTGTGAATCTTCAAAGTATCATGGGAAGGATAATGAGCAGAGTGGGGCCTCCAAGGAACAAATCCCACTGATGTCATAACACATTCCCACTGAAGTTGGTTCATAGAGACCAGAAAGAGCTCACGGGGTGGGAATGAGGGGTGGGGGCATGTAGGGAGGGGATGGGAATGACAGGACAGCAGAGACAGGCTGGCACACAGGTGTGAATCAGTGTGACGCCTGCTACGTTAGTCTTTATGTTTTTAAAAATAAGACGCCAGATTTCTAGTGCTTCCAGGAGCAGGCATGGACTGCATTGCTCCTGCGGCCTGTGGTGTGCTCAGTTTTCAATTTGAAAGTGAAAGTGAAGTCGCTCAGTCGTGTCCGACTCTTTGTGACCCCATAGACTGTCCGACTCTTTGTGACCCCATAGACTGTAGCCTACCAGGCTCCTCCCTCCATGGGATTCTCCAGGCAAGAGTACTGGAGTGGGTTGCCATTTCCTTCTCCAGGGGGTCTTCCTGACCCAGGGATTGAACCCAGGTCTCCTGCATTCCAGGCAGACGCTTTACCCTCTGAGCCACCAGCTGGGCTTATAAAAGGTCTTCTCATCTAAACACCTTTCTTTGGGTCCATAGGCAAAAGGGACCACCCTCTCTGTTCTCCCAAAGCCCATCTCTGCATGGGCATCCAGCTTGCTCCACCTGATACATGTCAAGTCTGGCCCCTAAGTGACAAGTTCTCCAAGGGTAGGAGCCTTGCCTCAGTGACCTCTATAACGACCCTGTTGCCTGGCAGAGAGCCGGTTCCACAAAGCTGTGCAAAATCAAAGCACTGAG
Source organism: Madoqua kirkii (assembly GCA_006408675.1). Taxonomy (NCBI): domain Eukaryota; kingdom Metazoa; phylum Chordata; class Mammalia; order Artiodactyla; family Bovidae; genus Madoqua; species Madoqua kirkii. The sequence goes on from SJYC01061292.1 coordinate 10,195, forward strand.
TAAAACCTAAAAGGAGAGTTTTCTGTGTGTCCTGAGTCTGACACCATTAATGATGGGCAGAGCAGGGGCTCAGCCCATTGGTAACAGGCTACCACGAGCCGCCTCGCGTGCACGCAGAATCCGGAAGAAGATACCAAACAGCTCTTTTCTTCTGGTTTTGTCGCAACTTGCAATTTCTTTAGGGTCCGCAGAATTGGGTGTTGGGTGGCCGATTCAGTCAGCATCTCTGGCTACTCCCCCACGCCCCCTCCACCTAGGGAGGAAGGTATCAGTCCATGACTCCTGGGCTTTCTCTTTCTTCTTTCCTCTTGCCCATGATTCCTCCATCCTGTATACCCTTCCCTCACCTCTTTCTGTCCTTTTCTGCTTTCTGTCCTTCTCAGGTTCAGCAAGTCTTCAGTTATATCTAGCTCCAGTCTGGGTGTGGCTGGGGTGGCTTTGGATCCTGTGGGTGGAATGCCTACAAGGTGAGTAGATTTTCACCTAATCCCTCCTCACAGGCTAGCTGTGTATCTGTGGCTGAAAGAATCTGTCAGCTTTATTGCCTGGAATCATATTCCCAAATGAGCCCAGTCTTGGCATATGCCCTGTTCCAGGAAGAAATGGGGGACAGGACAAAGCCTATTTCCCCAGACTTTGGATTTTTGTCTGATGACCTAGTCAGTTTCTATGTGGGAACTTGCTTCTGGTCCTCGGCAGAGACTGCAGGACCCTTTGTCCTCCGTGTCCATCGTTATCTGCAGTATTTCCATATCCATAGCTGGTGGAATCAGTCATGACTCTCCAAGGTCACCTCCAGTGTGACCTTGAAAGACAGACAGTAAGGGGAGGGGTTAAGGGTAGTGGGTAGGCAGCCATGCGTATCATTTGCCTGATTCAAAGTTTTGTTAAGGCTGCTTACAAAGCACCCTATTGTGCAATTTGATTTTAGTCTCCTTTTTCTGTTTTTTCTTAACCCTGCAGGGGTTGGACAAATAGACTGGCATATAAAAATTAGGATGGTGAAAATTTCACTGAAGAATTCAGCCCACATCACCACGTTTACAGAGATGCCCCAGACTGAGGATTAGGTGACCAAACACTGGTCCCCAAAGCATTTTTTCTTTCTTTCTTTTTTTTTTTTTTTTCCTATCTAAGCAAGATGGGATTAGTTGAAATCTCAAGGATCTTCCTGTTTCGCTCTGTGAAATTGGGCTAACTGTCAGTCTAGCCCATGAGTCTGTCAGGGTCAAATGACATGAAACAATGCGTGTGGAATATGAAAAGCAATGCTGTGTCTATTTCCGGTCGGAATAATGTGTCCGACGCCAGGTCCCCTGCCTCGGGCAGAGTTACAGTACGGCAGGGCTGCTCCTGGCTTCTCCAGAGGAAGGTGGGGTAGCTGGGCTCCCTCTGTCCCAGAGCGAGCTGCCACTGCCCTCTAGTGACAGCCTCCTGCCCAGACTGGCTGACGGGAGAGCAGACCTTTTTCCAGGTAGGACTGATTCTGACCCATCCTTCGTCAATAAATCCTCACCTCAAATTCTCCATGTGTGTGCTCTGGATGGGTGAGCGCTCTTCTTTTCCATGCTATTCTACTAACTGACGCATATGTGTCAGGAGTCTGCTGTGGCGGTGGGCAATGTCTGGGATCTCCTATGGGGGTGGGCTATGTCCGGGGTCTCCTATGGGGGTGGGCAGTGTCTGGGATCTCCCATGGGGGTGGGCTGTGTCTGGGGTCTGCCATGGGGGTGGGCTGTGTCTGGGGTCTGCCATGGGGGTGGGCTGTGTCTGGGATCTCGCATGGGGGTGGGCTGTGTCTGCGATCTCCTATGGGAGTGGGCAGTATCCGGGGTCTCCCATGGGGGTGGGCTGTGTCTGGGATCTCCTATGGGAGTGGGCAGTATCTGGGGTCTCCCATGGGGGTGGGCTGTGTCTGGGGTCTCCTATGGGGAGAGTGGGCTGTGCCAGGAATGGAGATGATTCCCGCCCCCTCCGCCCATGTTCTGTCTCTCTGAGGAATGGATGATCTCACACCGGTTATCCTCAGGATGTCAACCTGCTGGAAACTTTCTTGGGGTGATAACTGAGCCTCCCGCCAGGTCCCCCGGCCCCTCGTCATGGAAAGGACCTGACAGGACCAGGAGATGACCTGCCGATTGTCTCCATCCCCGTGGTGCCCAGCACAGAGGCGTTCTGGAAGGACCCACCTACTGAAGAATTTGTCTGCTGAATGAATAAGCTGACCTTAAGGAGTGCCTTCCTGGATACACCCTGAAATTCTCTAACATGTGTACATCTCCTTGAGAGCCACAGTGAGGAAGCCAGGCATCAGACGGGAGAGAAGACTTGGGACTGCCTTTTAAGTGTCTTACTATGAGTGGCGAGAAACCTTTCTGTTTCTCTCATGCAAAACGCACCCAAGGGAACCACCTTTCTCGGCTAGAGGGTCCTAAGAATTAAATGAGACAATGTACCTGAACTCCCTGGAAAAGGATCTGTGCTCAGGAAGTGGATCCTTTGGGGGTGTGAGTGAGAGAGAGACAGGGCAGGGACCCGCACAGAGAGGAGGGCGGCTCAGAGGCTGGGCGGATGGGGAAGGGGCCGTGTCCTCGTAGATGGCAGGCGTGACTGCGCGGGTGGGTGTGCACGCCTGCAAGCCGAGCTCTGGGCAGAGGATTTCCACACCCAGGGAAGTCTCAGCTTGAGATCCTAAGGTGTGGCCATGCCAGGTCTTCCACCTCCTGGGATAACTGTCTCAAGAGCAGCAGTGCCGAGAGCCAGAGCCCTCCAGCACTCAGGCAGGCCCGGGGTGTGCCCTGGGTATGGGCTCAACTACAGTCGGGAGAAGGGCTCTGAGGCACCAGGCCTTTCCTTAGTGATGGGCCAGGGAGAGTGACGCCAGGACTCTCATACCACTGAAGTGCTGGACAGCGTTCTGGGGACACACTCGCCCTCAGTGCCCACTGCAAGAGTCGCCACAGAACGGCTCGCCTTCCAGTGGCCCTCTGTCCACCCCGGCCGAGGGTAGCTGAGCCCCTTTGCCCTCCCTCCATCCAAAGTTTTGGGGAGGGGGTGCTCCCAAGGCTGCTGGCAGCATCACCCTCCAAATGTTCTCATCTCCCATTGTTCCTGAGATAGAACACTTAAATAATAGAGCCGATGATAAGTAGAAAGCAGCAGAAATCGTTTAGTCCAAGGAAGAAAACCATTGGTTGATTCAGACGCCAGATCTCTTGTCTGACTGTTCGCAGTGCTGCGGTCCAAATCTGACCTTGGGAGCTGCGCTGAAAGCATCTGAGAAAATGCAGGCAGGAGGCCTCCAGGGCCCGTCTGTGGGCTGAGGACAATGGCCGACCTCATCTCTGTCGCTGGGCCCCGCCCTGGGAACAGACACAACACACTCCATGTCCAAGGCTAGTTTCTGTACCTGGGGTTGGAGGCGGGTCTGCAGCACGGGGCGGGGTGGGGGGAGCAGGCTGGCACGGATTCTTCATGTGATGCGGTGTTTTGATCTCAGCTTTCAGCACTGCTACCTCCCCTACAGGTGGGAGGAAGCAGGGAATGGTCTGCCTGGGCTTTCCAAAACCCTGGGGGAAAGCAGTCAAACTGGAGGCTTACCGACGGAACAAGAGATTGCCTTCTGGTGGCGGCAAGGCCAGTGTACTCCGTAGCACCGGAAAATGACCGGCTGATCTCGGGCTGCAGAGGTCCTCAATGAGCCTACAGGGTCACGCTGGGGGCCCAGGTCTGCCAGACGAGGAAGGGGGTGGGGAGGAGGCATTTCTTCTGTTCCTCTGCTGAACGAGGGCACAGCAGATCCCAGGGGCAGGAGGAAAGGGTAGCACCGAAGGCAGTCCTTGTTCCTTTTCCAATCTAGGAAGCTTTGGGAGGAACAACCCCGGGAAGCAAAAATCCCAGGAAGCTTTTTGAAACAAGGCAAGGTCAGTCATTTTGGATGTTTCTCTGTAAGGTAAGGTTGGCCTCATGGCAGCCTGGGACCAGCTGAGAATGGGAGGATTAGGCCCCAAGGCAGAGCTCAGTATCTAGAGAGGGGGCTGATGGGTAACAGCTGGTACATCCTGCAAGAGGCCACGTGAGCAGGGCGCAGCAGTGGGGGTCCAGGAGCAGGCAGTTTTCTGAGATTCTCCTGCCATGTGCCTTCGTGTGGGCCGCCTCCTTTGCCCGAGTGTCTTCTCCTTTCCTGATGGGAAGATTACTGACTGTGCTTAAAAAACAGCTCACATCTTACCCCCAGCTCAGGAAGTGGATCCTTTGGGGGTGTGAGTGAGAGAGAGACAGGGCAGGGACCCGCACAGAGAGGAGGGCGGCTCAGAGGCTGGGCGGATGGGGAAGGGGCCGTGTCCTCGTAGATGGCAGGCGTGACTGCGCGGGTGGGTGTGCACGCCTGCAAGCCGAGCTCTGGGCAGAGGATTTCCACACCCAGGGAAGTCTCAGCTTGAGATCCTAAGGTGTGGCCATGCCAGGTCTTCCACCTCCTGGGATAACTGTCTCAAGAGCAGCAGTGCCGAGAGCCAGAGCCCTCCAGCACTCAGGCAGGCCCGGGGTGTGCCCTGGGTATGGGCTCAACTACAGTCGGGAGAAGGGCTCTGAGGCACCAGGCCTTTCCTTAGTGATGGGCCAGGGAGAGTGACGCCAGGACTCTCATACCACTGAAGTGCTGGACAGCGTTCTGGGGACACACTCGCCCTCAGTGCCCACTGCAAGAGTCGCCACAGAACGGCTCGCCTTCCAGTGGCCCTCTGTCCACCCCGGCCGAGGGTAGCTGAGCCCCTTTGCCCTCCCTCCATCCAAAGTTTTGGGGAGGGGGTGCTCCCAAGGCTGCTGGCAGCATCACCCTCCAAATGTTCTCATCTCCCATTGTTCCTGAGATAGAACACTTAAATAATAGAGCCGATGATAAGTAGAAAGCAGCAGAAATCGTTTAGTCCAAGGAAGAAAACCATTGGTTGATTCAGACGCCAGATCTCTTGTCTGACTGTTCGCAGTGCTGCAGTCCAAATCTGACCTTGGGAGCTGCGCTGAAAGCATCTGAGAAAATGCAGGCAGGAGGCCTCCAGGGCCCGTCTGTGGGCTGAGGACAATGGCCGACCTCATCTCTGTCGCTGGGCCCCGCCCTGGGAACAGACACAACACACTCCATGTCCAAGGCTAGTTTCTGTACCTGGGGTTGGAGGCGGGTCTGCAGCACGGGGCGGGGTGGGGGGAGCAGGCTGGCACGGATTCTTCTTCGTGTGATGCGGTGTTTTGATCTCAGCTTTCAGCACTGCTACCTCCCCTACAGGTGGGAGGAAGCAGGGAATGGTCTGCCTGGGCTTTCCAAAACCCTGGGGGAAAGCAGTCAAACTGGAGGCTTACCGACGGAACAAGAGATTGCCTTCTGGTGGCGGCAAGGCCAGTGTACTCCGTAGCACCGGAAAATGACCGGCTGATCTCGGGCTGCAGAGGTCCTCAATGAGCCTACAGGGTCACGCTGGGGGCCCAGGTCTGCCAGACGAGGAAGGGGGTGGGGAGGAGGCATTTCTTCTGTTCCTCTGCTGAACGAGGGCACAGCAGATCCCAGGGGCAGGAGGAAAGGGTAGCACCGAAGGCAGTCCTTGTTCCTTTTCCAATCTAGGAAGCTTTGGGAGGAACAACCCCGGGAAGCAAAAATCCCAGGAAGCTTTTTGAAACAAGGCAAGGTCAGTCATTTTGGATGTTTCTCTGTAAGGTAAGGTTGGCCTCATGGCAGCCTGGGACCAGCTGAGAATGGGAGGATTAGGCCCCAAGGCAGAGCTCAGTATCTAGAGAGGGGGCTGATGGGTAACAGCTGGTACATCCTGCAAGAGGCCACGTGAGCAGGGCGCAGCAGTGGGGGTCCAGGAGCAGGCAGTTTTCTGAGATTCTCCTGCTATGTGCCTTCGTGTGGGCCGCCTCCTTTGCCCGAGTGTCTTCTCCTTTCCTGATGGGAAGATTACTGACTGTGCTTAAAAAACAGCTCACATCTTACCCCCTCCGTGAAATCCTCCGTGACAAAGTGATTCATTCTCTCCACAGTGTTTGGCAATCTCTTATTCATTTCTGCTATCATTTTCAAAATGCTAAATTATTAGATGAATGTTATTTCATGAAATATTGAGCCCTTAGAGTAGATACTTGGTCTTTAAGTGCTTCCCATATAGCAGCTAGTAATTTATTAATTCATTCAGCAGACATAAATAAGGATTCAGGGAGGTCAGCTGGCTGGTGGCATGGGGGTGAGATATGATGGGGAGGTATCAGGGCAAAACCCGGAAACCCAAGATGAAGGTAGAAACAAAAGCGAGAAAGTGTCCTTGTCCGTTGGGAACTGGACACTGGGTAGAGTTCTGATGCGGGGATTCCAGCACTGGAATCCAGGCTGGAAATGAGGTCCAGGAAGGAGAATTTACTGTAGTAATGAAACAGGGACTCTGCCACCGAGCTGAATGTTTGCCCTGAGAAAGGCTGGATGCTGACTGAGCTTCAGGAACACTGAGCGAAAGAATCTTCTAGGCTCCTTAGTGGAAAGCAGTCCTGATGGGTCTGACTGAGTCTGCCGCTGGGGGATCAGGGTTGAACGGATCTCAGTTGCAGTTGGAAGATGATGCCTCAACAAACCAGAGTCCTGGACCATGGCTTTGTCCTCTCTTCTCCACAGAGGGAACCCAGGTATCCACTGCCAGCCCTCCAGCCTAGGGCAGGGGAACACTGGCACACCCGATGGGATCCCTGGAGAGCTGGCCCCTGCTCCCTTGGATATTAGACATGCCACGTGCAGCAGATGGAAACGAGACCTGCAGAGACACACTTACTGCCTGTCTGTTTTCCGCAGAGCCTGCTGCTAGTTTTAAAATTCAGTAACAGTTGTGTGGCCTTTCTCTTTCCACGGGGAAGCATCACACAGTTTCTCGATCCAGGAAAAACCTCTTAGGAGAGATCTTGCTCCTAACCCATGGATTAGAGAAGGGAAGATTAGAGTCTGGTGTGCTAAACATGTCTGTTGCTGCTGCTGCTGTTAAGTTGCTTCAGTCATGTCTGACTCTGTGCGACCCCATAGATCACCCACCAGGCTCCCCCATCCCTGGGATTCTCCAGGCAAGGACACTGGAGTGGGTTGCCATTTCCTTCTCCAATGCATGAAAGTGAAAAGTGAAAGTGAAGACGCTCAATTGTGTCCGACTCTTAGCGACCTCGTGGACTGCAGCCCACCAGGCTCCTCCACCCATTGGATTTTCCAGGCAAGAGTACTGGAGTGGGGTGCCATTATCTGTGGGTGGTGGTTAATCATCACCAAAGCAACCAGAAAGTGAAGTGGACAAGTCATCTAAGTTTTAGTCTTGAAGACATTTCAGGTCCTAGCAGCCCTTTGCAAATTCTCATCTCACAGAAGAGGTTTTCATTCTAGGTGGCTTCAGATAAACCTGAGCCTCAGTTTCTTGAACTCTACAATGGAGAAATAATCTTGTAATTTTTGTAAGTAATCTTATGAGTGGGCTTCCCTGGTGGCTCAGTGGGGAAAGAATCCACCTGACAATGCAGAAGACACAGGAGACGCAGGTTCGATCCCTGGGTTGGGAAAATGCCCCGGAGGAGGGCACGGTACCCACTTCACTATCTAAGTTTTAGTCTTGAAGACATTTCAGGTCCTAGCAGCCCTTTGCAAATTCTCATCTCACAGAAGAGGTTTTCATTCTAGGTGGCTTCAGATAAACCTGAGCCTCAGTTTCTTGAACTCTACAATGGAGAAATAATCTTGTAATTTTTGTAAGTAATCTTATGAGTGGGCTTCCCTGGTGGCTCAGTGGGGAAAGAATCCACCTGACAATGCAGAAGACACAGGAGACGCAGGTTCGATCCCTGGGTTGGGAAAATGCCCCGGAGGAGGGCATGGTACCCACTTCACTATTCCTGCCTGGAGAATCCCGAGGACAGAGGAGCCTGGTGGGCCGCAGTCCACAGGGCTGCAAAGAGCTGCACGCGACTGAAGCAACTGAGCATCCAGTCTTGTAAGTAAGACTTGTCAGGAAGTAATCTTGTCTGCATTCAGGTTCTTAGGAGAACAGAGGATGCAGCTCCTGTGGTCTTCACAGCCCTCTTTGTCTTTCCTGGGTACACCCCTTTTCTGCTGGGAAATTCTCATTTTCTTGTCGTATGGCCCTGATGGGAGCCATCGTGAATATGTAGAACCTACCTTTGGCCACAGTTGATGGATCAGTGGTGAGTACAAGTCGATTACGTTTAGTTTTGCTGCTAAATGAGCTTCAAATTTATTTTTTAAAAAACACTTTCTTGTGGATTTTCTGGGCTTTGTGGATTTTGTAATTGTCGATAATGGGTGGTGGAATTATAGGTAGTTGAGTCTACACATATTTAGATCACACACGTCTATTTTCTCTGTTAGAATGTAAATTCTTTAGGGAGGACATGAACAGCACCCCCAGGTGTCCCACACCCTCGAGTTCATCATGTCTAATGTGAAGGTAGGAGTAGGAAGCGTCAGGGGTGACAGGGAGCCAGAAACCAAGCGTGACATTGTCTGGAAAGACAGAGGCTCCTCTGCCTGCATCCTGTGTCATCCTCTTGGTCATCCACCGGGTCCCCTGAGTCATCTGGGGTCCCCCAAGCTCCCCCACCCTTCCATATCCAATAAGTCTCCTATTCTTGCTGATTTCACTTCCTATAAATTCGCCCTTTCTTCTCTATTCCTTCATGACTTGACTCCATCACCTCTTGCCTGGGTCATAATAAGAGCTCTGAACTGGTCTTACTTCCTCTTGTTTTGTCTCTTTCCCGTCCCCATTCTTTGCTAGCCCTGCTAGAGTGCTTGATCTGAACATGTCACTCATTTAAGATCTGCTCTTAGCTCCCCGCTGTTTGCAGGACCAAATCCAAGCTCTATGGCACAGCACAGATATGGTTCAACTCCTGCATGCACCTGTTTCATGCTTCATGGACTTTTTCGTGCAGAACCTCTTTTGCTTAGGATACCCGTCCTGTGTTCTTCACCTTTAAAAATCATCTGAAGCTTCCACTCCTTGAAGAGCCTTCTTTGGACTAGGTAAAAAGTCTGTGATACTTTATCACTCTATTTATGTACCTTTATCACTCAGCACACGATTTTGTGTTGAAAATACTTTCCTAATGACTGTCTCCTCAGCTGGACTCAAATCCTTTGAGAACAGGGTCTGTGCCACATTCATCCTTGTAGCCTTAGTTCTTACTTAGTGCACAAATAGAACTTAGTAGTTTGTGAAAACGTGCTGAGAAAGATGTGAGTATGAGAAAGATGCTTCTGGGCTCATCAGGGAACCTCACAAGGTCGACCTGCCAGTGATCTGCTTGCATGGAGGCTGAGTCGATTCTGAGAAAGCACCTCAGTGTATGTCTGCTGATGGGGTCTAGATATAAGACGCCACGTCTTAGGAAACCAGGATTGTTCTATAGAAGCCCACGGGCAGGGGAGCCAAGGAAGGCTCTGAGGCACGGTCAGCTCGCTCCTGGGAAAGACTCTGCTTCTTAGATGGGAAGAGCATAGTCTGGTGGCTCTGTGCTAATATGTGCTCTCCAGAAGAAAAAGTGCTTCTTACTGAATCCAGAAAGTGTCGTTTCAGCAAACTCTGTAAGCCGTTACGGCACAAAAAGCCCCTTAACCGTGTTCCATGAAGGGGAAAGAGCCATTTCCGACGGAGTCCTCTTCATTCTCAAACTGGCTGTGCACAACAGAATAGGTACTGAGAAGGTCAGGACACTGGAGAAGGTGTGATGGATCAGTGATGGTCACCAGGGAGGAGCTGCGTGGCTCAAAGCAGGTGAGATCAGAGGGGCAGGTGCAGAGTCCCCAGGCGTCTCAGAGCAGCAGCAGCCGAGATACTTGCTCAAGAGCAGACATGAAACAGCCCCTGGGGATTTGCAATAATACTTGGGGCGACCTTGCAGAAGGCTTATCGTTGATGTGAACTGGAGGGGTGGAGTCGAAAAGGAGGGGACATTTCAGTTATTACTCAGGGCGATTTCCAGTCTGTACTGATAGGCTAGCAAGCTGGAGAAATTAAATCTAGAATCTAATTAATGAGTTGTTTCTTTTTCTCTTTATCCCCTGGACATGGGCACCCCATCTGGCCTGGCAAATGAGTTGGTGGTTGTGGGAGGGTACACCCTCCTGTTATGGGTTGAATTGTATTTATCTCAAATTCATATATGGATTTTGAGATTTCCTAACATACACCACCAACCACCGCACCATCACCCCCCAATGCCAGTAACTCTGAGTGTGACTTGACTTGGAAATAGAGTCCCTGCAGATGTAATTAGTCAACGTGAAGTCATCGGGGTGGGTGCTAATCCAACATGACTGGCGCCCTTATAAAAGGGGACATTTGAGCACAGATACGCACACAGCAAGTACACCATGTGCCGATGAGGGCGGAGATTGGGAGGAGCCCTGGATGAGCCAAGAGACGCTAGAGACTGCTGGCAAACCAGCAGAAACTAGGACAGAGGCAAGGAAAAGGCCTTCCTTCATGACTCCCTGAAGGAATCAGCCCTACCAACTCCATGCAGAAGGCTGTCAGTTTGATGTGATTTGGAAGGGTGGAGTGGAAGCGGTAGGGACATTTGCGTTACTACTCGTTGAGGTTTTGAACACAGCCTTCAGAACTGTGAGATAGCACACTTCTGTTGTTTAAGCCCCTCATATGTGGTCCTTTGTTACAGCAGCCCTAGAAAATTAATGAGATTCCCTGGTGACTCAGCTGGTAAAGAATCCTCCTGCAATGCAGAAGACCCCGGTTTGATTCCTGGGTCTGGAAGACTCCCTGGTGAAGGGATAGGCTATCCACTCCAGTATTCATGGACTTCCCTGGTGCCCCAGATGGTAAGGAATCCGCCTGCAATATGGGAGACCTGGGTTCGATCCCTGGCTTGGGAAGATCCCCTGGAGAAGGGAACGGCTACCCACTCCAGTGTTCTGCCTGGAGAATCCCCATGGACAGAGGAGCCTAGTGGGCTTCAGCCCGTGGGGTCGCAGAGTCGGACACGATTGAGTGACCAGGCAGAGCACAGCAAACTACTCCACCTTCACAGGGACGGATGGTACTGAACTGGGGGTAGGAAGCTCCAGCAGCTGGGCAGGGATGAAGCAAGGCTGTGCCGATCCGCCTGCCTACCACCCTCTCCGCCCCCCCAACACGGGCAGGAATGTGAGCTGGGGAAGGTCCCAGGTCTGCCTCTGTTGTTCGTTCTCTCAAAATGTGAAATCCTCAATTCTTATTTTTTCATTCTCAGTCTGGAGTCAGAGCCCCTGGGGTGCCCTCCAGGAGCTGTGTAGGCAACATGCTTTACATGTCAGAATTAGCTGACAAGTGAGTGGTTATCGCTTGTTTTTCACAGCACCATTCCCACTGCTGGTCCATCTGACTCTTGCAAGAAAGGGAAGACGTGATCTCATGCCTTTGACCACCTGGAGCTTCAGTCAGAGAGAATCGCTTTAGTCACTGCTTGACAGCACTGGGCCCGGGCGTGCCAAGCGCACCCCTGGGCGGGCCGAGAGCCTCCCAACGCAGGCCTTCGAGGCGGGTGGCTCCCCTGAGCTCTTACTCGACTCTCCGTTGTCTGTCTTCTGTCAGACCCCAGGTTGTAGACAAAGGCTTCAGCCGTTAGCAGAAACGATGGCTGTTGAGTGAATGTGAGTGTGTGTGTGTGTGTATCTGTGTGTGAGAGAGAGGGAAATGGATGGAATAATTGGCCTTGGATCTTTGATAGCTGTCTAAACAAAATAGCCAGTATTTTTAGATCGCCTTGAAAACTGTAGTGTTTCAAAAATCATTGCCAGGGAGATTTTGAACTTTTATTAAGAAAAACAGGAAATGAGAGAATTGTAAACCCCAGGGAAGAAATCTGACATTTTGAGGCCAAAGACTGACTCCTTTTGATGCACTAACAAGGATCATTGAATATCCTGTGTTTGGGTTTAACAAACCCCTCTTGATGATGTAACCCTAGAAATGCCAGCAGTTACTGCTACTGCTAAGTCACTTCAGTCGTGTCTGACTCTGTGCGACCCTATAGAAGGCAGCCCACCAGGCACCCCCGTCCTTGGGATTCTCCAGGCAAGAACACTGGAGTGGGGTTCCATTTCCTTCTCCAATGCATGAGCGTGAAAAGTGAAAGTGAATTCTCTGAGTCTCGTCTGACTCTTCGCAAGCCCATGAACTGTAGCCTACCAGGCTCCTCCGTCCATGGGATTTTCCAGGCAAGGGTACTGGAGTGGGGTAAAGGCTAAACTGAAGCGCAGAATTTGAAGCTCTCTAACCCTAGACTAGCGCCCTCTGCTGGCCGTTCTTGGATGAGCCGAAGGCCCTCTCTGCAGCCAGGTCCTACTTCACTGTGAAGGAAAAACCAAACTCTTTGGATATCTATCTCCCAGATGTACTTTTTTTCTAGCTCCTCTGTTCCCGATTTCTTGTGAAATTGGGACTTAAGTTTACACAGGGTTAAAGGTTTATTTATCATTACTTTTGGCTGCGCTGGGCTTTCGTTGCGGAGAGCGGGCTTTCTCCAGTTGCGGTGAGTGAGGGGCGACTCTTCATTGCAGCGCAGGGGCTTCCCACAGTGGCGGCTGCTCTTGCGAAGCACGGGCTCCATGCGTCCCGGCTTCCGTAGCTGTTGCCTGTGGGCTCAGTAGCTGAGGTTCACCGGCTCTAGAGTGCGGGTCCAGTAGTCGTGGTCCACGGGCTTAGTTGCTCCGAGGCATGTGGGATCTTCCTGGACCAGGACTTGAACCCGTGTCCCCTGCCTTGGCAGGGGGATTCTTAACCAGCGACCACCAGGGAAGCCCGAATGTGGGTCTTCGATAAGGCACAACAGAGGAACGGTTTTCGTTGGCATCATCACCTATGGCATTTTGAGAGCCCGTCTCCATCAGTGGGAGGAAGGCTCATTTCTCATGTAGGTGTTCTAACCTGAAGAGCTGTTTTAGTCACCACTCACTGGGATTGCCCTTCAACAAGGCTAAGACTCAAAGCCTGCTCCTATGATGCTTTCAGGTAGGAGCCGAGCTCAAGGTCATGAAGGGAGGTGCTGAGACTTTGGTGTGTGTGGGGGGCTCACATCACAGCTGGCCATGTTCCTCCGGGTGGAACAGGGCCGAGGGATCGGGGGTAAAGAGGGACAGAGTGAGAGTAAAGACATCCCTGGGTCCCCATTTTAGGAGGACCTGTATGATCTGGGAGGCAATTCAGTGAGAAAAGTCAAGAGATGTCTTATCTCATCCTTTTGATCATTGAAAAACTACTAGGAAGACTCTGTTGTTTGAGGGGAACATCCTTGGCCTTCTGGACGTTGTGGGGCATCAGTGAGGGCCTTAAAGACCCTCTGTTGGAACTGGATCCCATATTAACATATCCGGCTTGAGCCAACTCCATGTATCAGTAGCGTTGCTGGTGTGGTGTCGCTCTCTGTAGAATTGTTTATATTTAGAATAGTCTGAACTATCAGCTTATCCAGAAACTAGGCTTTCCCACTAGAGTCTCCTCTATCCTCTCTTTAAAAATAAGATTAACTGCAGAGCGAAGGAGCAGAAGAGTGGTTGGAAACGCAGCCTCTAGTGTCGGACTGGCTGGGTGACAGTCCCAGCCGCGTCTCACCACCTGTGTGACCTGGGGAAACTGCATCACCGCACACTGTTTCCACTTCCTTATTTGCAATGGAAGTGCAAATGGCACTTACCATTAGTGCTGTTGTGAGAGACAAGTGAGTTAATACACAGAGAGCACTTAGTTCCTGGCACATAGTAAGCACTCAGTGGTTATTGCCTACCGTCATCACCACCACCACCACCACCGTCACCACCACCATCACCACCATTACCATCATCACCATCACCACCACCACCACAATCACCACCATCACCACTATCATCACCACCACCATCATCACCACCACCACTACTATCATCATTACCACCACTATCACCACCACCATCACCACCACCACCACCATTACCATCATCACCATCACCACCACAACCACCATCACCATCATCACCAACATCACCACCACCACCATCACCATCATCACCACCATCACCACCACCATCACCACCATCACCACCACCATCACCACCATCATCACCATCATCACCACCACCACCATCACCACCATCACCACCA
>SJYC01061293.1:0-10010 GCA_006408675.1 Madoqua kirkii
CACCACCACCACCATCACCACCACCACCATCATCACCACCACCACCACCATCATCATCACCATCATCACCACCACCACCACCATCATCACCACCACCACCACCATCATCACCACCACCACCATCACCACCACCACCACCATCATCATCACCATCATCACCATCACCACCACCACCACCATCATCACCACCACCACCACCATCATCATCATCACCACCACCGCCACTACTATCATCACCACCACCACCGTCACCACCACCATCACCATCACCACCACCACCATCATCTTCACCATCATCTTCCCATCATCACCATGATCTTAACCATAATCGTCGCCATGACTGCTCTACGACCAGCATGTAAGAAGCTGAAAGTGTGTCCTGATAACCACCGTTCCACAATGACGAGGTTGCACACGTTCCTCTGAGTGAACACGTGTGCTGAACGGGCAGGGTTGCAGTGCAGGTGACCCCCAGTATCCAGCCCAACTCCCTCTCCCTCTAGGGACATGACAGGCTTCTCCTGGAACATGGCAGGGCTTTGTGAGTAGTTGTGGCAGGTGAAATGTGAATGCGCATAATTAGTGTCCTTACTTCTGGGCTGAGACAGTTAAAAGCCCAAATGTGATTCTTCACTTTCTTTTCCTTTGTCACAGCAGCTTGGAAGGTGAGATGTTCCAGAAATTGCAGCTATAAGATGATGAGCCATCTGTTGACCCGAGTCCTCCAGTGACTGTGTGTATCAGAGATGCGCTGACTCGTATTCCATATGCAGCATGAACAAGGAATAAACTTTCACGGTGTGAAGCTACTGAGACTCATGAGTCATTACTGCAGCACAGCCTAGCCTGGGAGTTCTCAGTCTGGTCTGCTCACCTGGGATCCTGTTAGAAATGCAAATTTTTAGGCTCCACTGCACACATACTGCATCAGAGGCTGAGGATGAGGCTGGGTTTTAACAGCCACTCCAGGTGAATCTGACAGGTCAAGTTTGAGAACCACTGCTCTAACTGATCCCGAATAACAGAAGCGGCAAAGGCCGGGGCAAAAGGAGACCTGCTCGCTCCGCTCCCAGTTACACAGGCACTTTGACCCTCTAGGTGGCTGCTGTTTGGGATGATCCCTTCTGCTTCACCCTTTCCCACTGGTAGAGATATTTAAGCACTGGCTATCTCAGAGATGGTTGGATGGCATCACCGAGTCAATGGACATGACCTTGGCAAACTCCGGGAGACAGCGAAGGACAGGGAGGCCTGGCGTGCTGTGGTCCGTGGGACTGTGAAGAGTCAGACGTGACTTAGTGACTGAACAACAACGTCTCAGGATAAACATTGGACAGATCAAGGCCCAGGGTTTTTACTTGAAGTCAACAGATCTCTTCATTTACTTGGAAGTCAATGGGGTCATTGTTGCTTTAGGAAGGCGAATGCTTTCTAGTTCTTTCAGGCATGTCTGAAACCATGGAGATTTATTGCTGTCTTTCTCACTCTCTGCTCCACAGCCCTTCCCTTCCCGAGGGAAGACAGAGTCTGGTGGTCCCCATTTCACCAAGGAGGAAAATGAGGCTCAGCATGCTCAAGTTATTTGTCCATGAAACAGAATCACAGCGCTGCACTACAGCCCTGGCACTCAGCCTATGTGAGTCGGGGCTCAGCCAGTGGCTGCAGAACAATAAAGAGACAAGGACATTAGCTCGCCTAATACATTTATTTAATTGTCTGAGCTCAGCTGCATCTCGGTCCTGGTGCCCGTCTCCGTGCCTGGATGGGTCCCAACAGCACTAAGGAGGCATCTTGGCAATGCACGGTACAAGAGGGGCAAAGCAGATGACTGAGCAGGAAGAATCTGATCCAACACCTCCCGAGTCTTTTGCTGAAGAGCTGTCCCAGAGAAATGCCAGCCTGTGGTCAGCAGAGAGCAGTGTTGTTCTAACAACTACTGTGTGGGGAGCAGGAGGCCTGCTCCCATCCACCCTGGCAATACTGATGGAGCTGACAGAGGCCAGAGGGTGCATTTAAAGAACAAAAACAGCAAAAAAAAAAAAAAAAAAAAAAAAAAAGCAAGCAAGCAAGAAAGAAAATCCATATGCCCGCCATATTATTAGACAATTAGCATTGCTTATATAATTCTTTCAAATTTCTGTCTGAAAATTTTTACGTTAAAGTGCTAAAAGAAGAAAGAGGGCAAAGCCCTAAGCTGGCCCAGCTCAGTCCCTCGGCCAGTGAGCAGCTCACCCATCTGGACCAGTCCCGCAGCTGCGGGGTGGATGCGTTGGCATCGGCCTGCGTTAAGCATCTTATTCTTAACATTCATCATATTCTCGCCGTTCAGAGACCTGCCCCCCCGAGAGCTCCCTTGCTCTCTTCCCTTCCCTGTCTTTTCTCCCTTTCTCTTCTTCCTCCCTTGCATTCTCTTCTTTACCCCCTTGGTGTGAGTTTAGGCAGATGGCTGATGGGGTAGCAGGGCCAGGTACTGGGAACCAGGTGTGAAAAACACATCCTTTCCCTTAAGAATTCTTGGCAAGGCAAATCCACAGAAGCAGAACTTTGAGGAGGAGAAGCAGGAGAACATTTAAATCCTGTTCTCTGAGCCATAGGAGAAGCCTTAGAGTCAAGTCTTGGAAAGAGGATCTGAACTTCTTCAGGTCTTCATTACCATAACTTCCAAGAATGTACCTCTTCCATGCCTCCAAGCATCCTGCAAGGTCTTCTAAGGTAGACATCCCTATACCCAAGGGATAAAGGGACAGGCTTCTTAAGTTGGCTTGAGAGGGCAGCTCAGCTCACCCCAGAGGTTGCAGATACCCTTCCTCCAGGGTTGCTGGAACCCGCTCTTACAGCGCCCGAATCACTCCCGGGCTCCTGGCCCACGGATGGCCTAGCGTTGGGGCAGGCCTCCTAGGGCCACTCCAGCCAGAGGCAGGGCTCAGCCGGGTTCCACACCAGCCTGGCTCCTGTCCCCAGGCACGGCTCAGGCCTCCGAGAAAGAAGCTGTTTCCTGCTGTTCCGCTGCCAGAAGGAGCCAGGACATCGCCCGCCGCCCCCCGGGAACTGGGTGCTGGGAGGTGAGAGCACCATTAGCAGCGGAGGCTGCAGTGGCATTAGGAGATTAGCGAGGCTTTCTGAAAAAGGGATGTAGCTGCAGCCAACTGTTGGCAATTAGTTAGAGCAAAGCCATGCTGTGCTTTGGATCTGTCAGCTGGGACCCCCGAAGGAGCAGAACAGCAGGAAGGGCTAGACAGACAGGAAGAGACGAAACTCCACCTTTCCCCTGCTAGGCGCGCGCTGTGGCTGTTGCGACCCCAAGCTAAGCCTTCCGTGACCACAGCCATCTGACATCTGCCATGTTCGCTGGGGACACGCAGAAGGCAATGAGGGCTTGTAAGGGGTCATCTTGTCCACCAGCCCGCCTCCGCTTAGGAGCACATAGCAACGCTTCTCAAGGTCGGATCTGGGTCTAGATGACCAGGAATCCTGGAAACCTTGCTCCCAGGTGATTCCCGATGCTTCTGGTCCAGGTTGGGCACTTTGAGTAGTATGGCCCAGAGCAGCTGGGGGAGGAGGGTGGGGGCGAGGGAGAGCATTTATTTTATTAAGCTGAGATCTCAGTGTTTACCCTTCAGCCATCATTTATTTGTTCATTCAACAGTGTCCACTCTGTGCCAGGCAGCTGGATGCACAGTCCAAGCACAGAGGTAGGTAAAGTAGCCTGGAGTAAGCAGAGTGATGCCCTGGGGGCTACGGAGAGGTGACGGGGAGGCATGGTGGGCTCAGGACTGGGCACTGGGGAGGGCTGTGGGTTCTCCGAGAGCCCGTGCCCCTCCTCCCTGCTGAGAAAGCATCCCTGACGTTGCAGTGACTGCAGCCAGCAGCCAGGCAGGCAGAGGAGAGAGGGAAGTGATGCTCACACCAGCTTCTCTGTAAGAGAGGAAACGCATCTTAAAAGCAGTGGGAGCTAATTTGCTCTTCTGTAATCAATCACCCTGGACAGAAAACAAAAACACATCACAGCAAGCCGGGAATGGCGGAGAGCAGGCAAGGTTGGCAGGCAGGGAGCCGATTTTTCTTTTAATGGGTTTAAAGTAAAATGACTCTTAAGGACATTTGGTATATGTGTCCATGTGTATGTGTGCAGGTGTGTGCGCGTGTGTGTGTCTCCATGCCGATCTTTTTCAGACTTCTAAGCAGTCCATCCCAATGGAAATCAGTCCTGAATATTCACTGGAAGGACTGATGCCGAAGCTGAAACTCCATACTTTGGCCACCTGATGTGAAGGACTGACTCACTGGAAAAGACCCTGATGCTGGGAAAGATTGAAGGTGGGAGGAGAAGGAGACGACAGAGGATGAGATGGTTGGATGGTATCACTGACTCAATGGATATGAGTTTGAGTAAACTCCAGGGGTTGGTGATGGACAGGGAGGCCTGGAGTGCTGCAGTCCATGGGGTCTCAAAGAGTCCGACATGACTGAGCGACTGAACTGAACTGAAGTGACCGCTGGCTCTCCCCACTGTCCGGCCTCCTCTCTGATGCATGTGTGGGCAGAGGGAAGTGAGGACTTCAGGCAAGGCTTCTCTGTCCCTCCTCCCTCTGGTGAAGATGCCCTGGAGGCAAGGAGCTTCGCCTTACCTTGCACGTAGCTGAATAGATGCTGTTCTCTCCTGAGCCTTAGTTTTTCTCCCTGTAGAATGGGGGAGCCCAGATTGCTGGGCTGGGAAAGAGGAGGGCTGTGACTGACACTGGTGAGGTAGACTCCAGGAGACCTGGTGCTCTGGCTGTTTCCATCCAGATCGTGGAATGCGGGTGGGGGAACAGCTCCAGCTTCGGAAAGAGCGCCCCGTGGGAGCACCGCGCGCGCCCTGTGCTGCCCCCAGCTGCCGCGTCTCACTGCTCAGAGCTGTGCCCCAGCCAGCTCCTTTCCTGGTGCTTGCTCTCCTTCCCTGTCCTGTCTTCCTCTCCTTCTCCCTCTCCCTCATACTCTGTCTTATACATCTATCTGTGCAACTGCATTTTTCAAATGGAAGTGGAGATACGGTTTGACCATGGTTCAGAGTAGTTGAAATCTGGGCATTCACGGGCACCCTAGAATGTGTATCAGTCTGTTGCTGTTGTTCCATCACCTAGTTGTGTCTGACTCTTTGCGACCCCATGGACTGCAGCACGCCAGGCTTCCCTGTCCATCACCAGCTCCCAGAGCTTGATCAAACTCATGTCCGTTGAGTCAGTGATGCCATCCCACCATCTCATCCTCTGTCATCCCCTTCTCCTCCCACCTCAATCCTTCCCAGCATCAGGGTCTTTTCCAATGAGTCAGTCAGTTCTTCTCATCAGGTGGCCAAAGTATTGGAGTTTTAGCTTCACCACCAGTCCTTCCAAGGAATATTCAGGACTGATTTCCGTAAGATGGACTGGTTGGATCTCCTTGCAGTCCAAAGAACTCTCAAGAGTCTTCTCCAAAACCACAATTCAAAAGCATCAGTTCCTTGGTGCTCAGCCTTCTTTGTGGTCCAGCTCTTACCTCTGTGCCGATGATCACTCTAAACACTCTAGTTTATACTTCCTCCTTTGCCACCCCCAATCCTTCCAGCATCAGGGTCTTTTCCAATGAGTCAGTCAGTTCTTCTCATCAGGTGGCCAAAGTATTGGAGTTTTAGCTTCACCACCAGTCCTTCCAAGGAATATTCAGGACTGATTTCCGTAAGATGGACTGGTTGGATCTCCTTGCAGTCCAAAGAACTCTCAAGAGTCTTCTCCAAAACCACAATTCAAAAGCATCAGTTCCTTGGTGCTCAGCCTTCTTTGTGGTCCAGCTCTTACCTCTGTGCCGATGATCACTCTAAACACTCTAGTTTATACTTCCTCCTTTGCCCTACTGCTGCTCTGGGCTATAACTTCACAGCCATAACACTCTGAGTTGTGGTCAGCGGGAGGCCAAATATCCAGATGTTTGGAAGTGTCCAGATGGTGAAGTTTTGCAGTTTTGCTTACTCTGGGTGCTTGAAGTCCTTTGGACACAATTCAGTAAAACAAATAGGTGAATAAGTAAAGATAACCTCTATAACCCAAGCAGTGAGTTGTTTAGCATCTTGTTTTCAAAATAACTGGGAGACAGATGGGGATTTTTTTCTTTCTTTCTGGCATTGTTTGGGTGCTGTATGTTACCTAAGCTGTCTCTGACCACGCTTTCTGGGGATTCTCCTAGAAAAGAGAGTCTTCCAATAGAACGATATGAGAAAGAAACCCCATTGCTTGGCTTTCTGGAGCCACAGAGGCTGTAAAGAGTGTAGTTTCTCATCCAAATCCTTATTACCTCATTCATCCACCCACCCGTCCACTCTTCTACTCCTTCATCCCCTGTCCATCCATCTGTTCATTCATCTATCCACGCCCTTCCTGCTTTTCTTTCCTCTCTACTTTTATGCTTCCTGCCTTCCTTCCTTATTTTCCTCCTTCAAAACTGTGTTCTTTGCTGGTGTGAGCCTGCTGGGACTCACAGTGTATCGGGTGAGACAGATGAGCACGCAGCTGTTAACACACAGTTAGTTGTAGCGCATGCACATTTTTACCCAGATCCGTCTCTGGACAGTCCCTCCGTCTCTCTCTCTCTCCCTTTGGCCTCAGATTTCCTCTTCTTTCCCTGATGGGCATTGTCTTCAGGAGTTCACAGAGTCCTACAAAAGGGCCGCTCCTTTATTAACTAGATCTCCTTCCCAACAAGCACGGGAAGCTGGAAGAAGGAGCGATTTATATATAAAGGTTTGAACGGTGTCCTTCTTCCTCTTGACTTCTTAATTCACGCTTCTGCACAGAACAGCAGCCCTCCCGCCAAGGAGCACAGTAAACTTCTGATGAGGTGAAGGACATTTCTTCCCTGCAAACGTCCTGCCCTCACATCACCGCCCCCAAAAGGGAACAGATGGACCGGGAGGGACAGCCATTTATTCATTTCAGTTCTGGCTGGGGTCTGGGCTGGCGGGAGCCTGTAACCAAGAGGAGAGAAGCCTTGTGGGTTTTGGAGCTTATTTAAACATATTTACAAAACCTAAGCCTGGTTAACTAGGGAAGCAGAGAGACAGAGGTTTGTATTGTGTTAGAAGATTAATAAACCAATTAAATAAAGATGGCAGCAGCTTTGTAGCCCCACTGGGGCAGGAGGCGAGTTTGACAGCTGTTCTTTTCTGATGATTGCCACTCATTTTAGAGGAAAAGACAGCCTGGGCTTCCCCCCTTCCATAAGAGGATACCCCAGGCTGTTGTCTTGTCTAATCACTCACACTGCTACTCAAGTTGTTTTCTAAGCCTGTAGGTCGAATGTCATGGTTAGCCAACTGGGAAAAAAAGAAAACAAAAGCTATTTCTTCTCTTCTAATCCTTAAAAAAAAAAAAAAAGCACCAGTATGAGACCATTTATTTCTCCCTGTGATGCACAGTCCCAGGTAGGCAGGGGAATTCTGGGAGTATCAGCAGGCAAACCCCAGAGGAGTCTAGTCTCCCTCCCTCTCCGTCGTGTGAGCCTGCCTGTCCACAGCTTGGGATCCCCCAGGGTCCAATCTGGGTTTGGCGTTTTGCGAGTATTACATTAGGTTTAAATGTTCCTCCCGTCCCCCCACCTCCCAGCCATTGCCTGGGGCATAATTAGTGGAAAAACCCAAAAAAGACCCTTTTGCAAAGTCCAGTGAAGAACCAAGTACTCTGTTCAGGTGATGACAGCGAGGGGTGAACCCCACAGTCCTCTCTTTTCTCGAGACCTGTAGGCACGCCCCTTTCTTGGCCTGGGGAGGACGGCTTCCTGATTAAAACTGAGCGAGACTGTGGACAGCTAGGCACCCCCGATGGACGGGGCGGTTTGGAGCCCTCGCCTGCCTTGCTGCCCGAGAGCGCAGAGAGTGTGAAGGGCTTCCCGCCCGGCTCGCTGCGCAGCGCTGCGTGCTCTGGGGCCTGTTCCATCAGCTGCCCTGGCATCGTTTTCACAGCTGCCAGATGTCCTCTGATCTGGAGTCTGTCAGATGCTGGGGGTCGGGGCAAGTTTCAGGGAAGATTCTGGGTGGTAATTTAGTTTTCTCATTTGCAGGAAGAAAACAAAAAGTGAAGGGTAATAATTATGGAATGGTGATAATTTAAAAATCAATTATAAAAAAGAATAATTATAATAAAATCAATTCTGTCCACATTATGAAACTGGCAGAGACACAGGATGACTAATGTATTTGGAGAATTCTAGAAAAAAAGGAGTATTTGTAGTTATCAGGAAGTGCCTGGATGCTTTTCTGGAACAAAATAGGGAGTGAATCAATCAGTCAGATTGACTGGGAAATTTTGCCTGGGAAATTCCACAAGCAGAGGAGCCTGGTAGGCTACAGTCAGTAGGTTCGCAGAGTTGGACATGACTGACAGGCCACACCAACGCATACCAGACACTAAATTATAAACCTCACGCGTGACCGTAATCAGTCTGTACAATAATCCTACAGGGCAAGAGTTACAGGACTTACCGATTTCTACCTGCCCAAATTCAACCCCTCTGAGCGCCTCTTCAAGTGGGCGTGACAACACTTACGGTCTGAAGTGTGGACTTTGATGTCATGATCAGGGTCCCTGGTGGCTCAGAGGTTTAAGCATCTGCCTGCAATGCGGAAGACTGGGGTTCGATCCCTGGGTCGGGAAGATCCCCTGGAGAAGGAAATGGCAACCCACTCCAGTATTGCCTGGAGAATCCCACGAACGGGGGAGCCTGGTGGGCTACAGTCCATGGAGTCGCAAAGAGTCAGACAGGACTGAGCGACTTCACTTTCTCACCTGCTAGCTGTTGATTAATATTGAAAGATTTATTTGAGCCTTATTTTTCTCATCTGTAAAATTGGAATGATCATAACTCTTGCCCTGTAGGATTATTGTAAAGACCGATTACAATCACTCATGTAAAGTTTACAATTTAGTGTCTGGTGTGCGTCGGTGTGTGCGTGTCAGTAACGTCCGACTCTGCGAACCTACTGACTGTAGCCTACCAGGCTCCTCTGCTTGTGGAAATTCCCAGGCGAAAATGCTGGAGCGAGTTGCCATTTCCTACTCCAGGGTATCTTCCCAATCCAGGGATTGAACCAGTGTCTCCTGTAGTAGCAGGTAGATTCTTTGCCACTGTGCTACCTGAGAAGCCCTTTCATGTCTTGTACATAGTAAGTATTCACCCTAATAACAATAACTATATATCATAACCTTAATTATTCCTATTAAGAAATGAAATCGCATATATATATATAAAACATCCTGTACAGTATCTGGCACACGGTAGATGTTCAATAAATCAAAGTCCCCACATGCTCTCCTTCCTAAATGAGTACATCAGTCTATGCAGGAAAAACCTGGCTTGGAGGGGCTTCCAGTTGAACAGAAAGGCTGATGTAATAGCCGACAGAGCCAGAGGGAGTCCCAAGCCTTTGAAAGCTCTTGGTCCACAGAGTCACTGCTTTCTTTAGAAAAAAGAAATGCCCTTAAGGAATTAGGTAGAAGAACAACACAGACAATCCCGACTCTGCAGGAAACCTAGAGCTGGCCTCTGCTGCCAGGACCCCTCCCCACCCTCGACTCAGAGGCAGTGCCCTTCCGTTTTGCTCACGTGCCTTCCAAAAATGCATCCTAAAATCTAGGTGGTGCCTCCAACATGCTTAAGTAAATAGCTACAATTTTCTCCATAAGTTGAAATCATTTCAGAGGGTATGATTTCAACATATCATAAATAGGGACTCTTTAAACAAAACGTCATCACTTGTTAAATATATTCTTTGGAATCTAAATACCATAATGATTTGATATCCATCTTCATCCATCTAAAAAGCCTGTGAGTAAACTTTTAACAATGAGAATTTTATTTCATTCTCCTTCTTACACTTGTCTTTCTGTTCTATCTCTCTCAGAATTTTATTCTAATGTAGTAAGTTTTGTATTGGATAATTCTTTATTGACTATTGAATATACATTTCTGAAATAATACTATGTATGTGTTATATATATGTC
>SJYC01061296.1:0-67531 GCA_006408675.1 Madoqua kirkii
TTTTTTTTTTTTCTGAAGAAATAATTGGCAGTCTATTTGTTTTAGGTGAACACTGCTCTGAGTTAAATCAGAGGATTTTTTCTTGTTTAATTGTGGGATAACTGCTTTACAATGTTGTGTTTGTTTCTGCCATACATCAAGGGGACTCGTGCATAAGTATACATAAGTCCCCTCCCTCTTGAGCCTCTCTCACACCTAAGTCAGAGTGTTATAGCCAAAGAGGAAAAGGAAAAATGTCAGAGAGGCAAACAGTCTCTATACAAACATCCAGCCAAACAAAGCTCAGGGCTAAGTTTAGGAAATGTTGATATGTATTGATTCCTCACTGGTCTCCAATGTTTTGTCTTACAGGCTACATGATCTTTTTTTGTTTTCTCTCTCTCACACACACACATTCTGTATTTCCATTTATCTTTGTCTCTCAACACACATATAAGTATACAGAAATTTATATATCTCTGCAGGTATGTCTTAGATTATCCACAGACTGTAAATGACTAATAGAGCAGGAAGAAAATTTAGAAACTATTTAGCTCAGTGGTTCTCAACTGTGGTAGCATGTTAGAATCAGTTGGGGGAATTTATAAAAATATTTATGCTTGAGTCTTACTAGTTTGAATTATAATCTTTGGGGATAATGCCCAAAGATTCATCTTTTTTTTTCCCTAAGTCTTTCTTCCCAGTTAATTCTACACTGTAGCCAGGTTGGAAATATGTGGTCTAGACGTACTTCATCATTTTATAGGAAAATTGTCTGTGAAATTGTTTCTTTCATGTCTGTTTACCCCATTAGACTGTAAAACCTATGAGAGCAGTGATAGTACCTATTATGTTAACACGATATCCATCCCCAAAGCTTAGCACAGCCCTGGCACAAAGTTGAATGAATTAATATGAATGAATGAGTCAACCAAGGCTCAGAGAGGAGAAGGTCCTCATGCAAGGTCATAGAGCAAATACACACATGGCTGAACAAGGATTAGGAATTTTATCTCTCAGCTTCCTGTTCCGGGCGCCTTCAGGCACCCCATGGTTTCCATACTGAGATGGTCAGGACTTGGAGCTCTTTACTCCAGATGAGCTTTAGTGCTCCTGCAGTGCTTATTATATGCTGCTGTAATTATTTGTGAATCTCAGGTAAGGAATTGTATCTTATTTCTTCAAGCATCATCAGCCACAGACCTTGTCTGGCTCACCATAAATAACTCATGATAATAGCTAACAGGGAAAGAAAGAAGGAAAGAGCCCATGCAAATTCACGCCTTTGGAATACCATCACTTTTTTTCAGAGTCGTTCTTGTCAAAAACCACTTCTTCAGCCTTCCTTTTCTGTGCCTTAAACCTGGCTTTTACGTGGTCTCTAGCCAATTGCTCAATTTTAATTACCTGTCTGGTGGAAAAGTTTTGAAAACTAATTCACAGTAAGGTGTTAATGATTGATAAGATTTGATGGAATACACCTTTCGGGGATCTTTGCATATCAACCAAGAACAGTGTCCTGACTTGAAAACGGAAAAGAGTCTAAGTATAATGATCAGAACTCCTGAGGGACAACTAGGGGTGTAAGCAGAATGGCCTTCCAGGAAAGATATAATCACATCAAAACACTTGTCATGTAGCAGGCAGCTAGGTTTTCCTCTTTGAGCAAGGAACCTGGAAGGTACGCCTAGAGGTCAAGTCCTCGAGTCTGCCTTAGTTAGAGATCTGCCTTGATTGTGGGGTCCTCACTGTAGATACATTGTGCATGCAATGGTAAAGACCAGCAGCTTCCCTGGGGTGAAGTAGGGGCCTGGCCCCAGGAGCAAACGGTCCAGGAGGAAGGAGATGCATACTCAGTGCCTGAGGCAGAGCTCTTAATAAATGTTAACTCTCTTTCTTCTCTAGGCAGGCATTGCTCAGTCAGCAGCCCCAGAGGGAACAATTAGATTGTTTATCCGAACCTCATCCACTTTGCTATGTAATTGATTTTTCATTGAGTGTATTTAAGAAATGGTTATTTACATGAATACAGGCCCACCAGGGACATGGCAGCATCTGATCATAGGAAATGGGAGGGAACCTAGATCAAAGTGCAGAATTTAGTGGGAGGGAGGGTGGGCTTTGGAGGCAGACAACCTTGGCTGCGAGTCTGACTCTGGCTGCTGACTTTGTATATTTGGGCAAATTATTAACCCTCTGAGCCTTGGTCTCCTCATTTGAAAAGGGGGTAAATTTACTTGAGAATGAAATTGAGCAATGCTTATAAAATGCTGAGAGCTGGGCCTGCTGCATTCTTAATACTATAGTTATCTCTAGACTATTGTTATTATTACTACCACTGTTCGTTTCCAAGCCAGGGAAATTCTCAGCCCACCGCTTAGCCTACCTGACCCTAACCATATCCCACTGCTTGCCCTGAGTCTTACCTCTTCCCCAAAGCAACCCCTGATGGTTCTGGTCCTCTCTAGTTACCACCCTCTTCCATGATCTTTTATGAGATTTAGTCTGTAGCATTATGTTTTAAACCTTAGCTAGAAGCGACTGTGTCTTCTTTTTCCTCATCTAGACAAGGGATTGGCAAACTACAGCACAACGGCCAAATCTGCTCTGTTCTTTTGAGGGCTCAGCTCCTGCGGTGCGGGAGACCTAGGTTCAATCCCTGAGTTGGGAAGATCCCCTGGAGAAGGGAAAGGCTACCCACTCCAGTATTCTGGCCTAGAGAATTCCATGGACTGTATAGTCCATGGGGTGGCAAAGAGTCGGACACGACTGAGCGACTTTCACTTTCACTTGAGCTAAGAATAGTTTTCACATTTTTAAATGATTGAAAAGAATCAAAGGAAGATAATATTTTATAATACGTGAAAGTGATATGAAATTCAAATTTCAGTGTTTGTAAATAGAGTTTTATTGGAAGATCAGCCACATCCATTCATTTGTATATTTCCTATGGCTGCTTTTGGGCCACAGTGGCAAAGCTGAGTAGTTACTAGAGATTGTTTGATCCATAAAGTGAAAAATAGTAACTCGAGAGGGGTTTGGGGGAGAACAGATACATGTATATGTATGGCTGAATCCCTTCACTATTTACCTGAAACTACCACAACATTGTTAATCAGCCATACCCCAGTACAAAATGCTTTTCATGTTAAAAAATAAAAATTGAAAAAAGATCTTTAGTATCTTGTCCCTTATAGGAACATTTGCTGAACTCTAGACTATAAGCTCCTTAGGTGGCAAGATGCGCCATTCTTGTCTGAATCTCCATGGCGTGGGGCAAAACACTTGTCATATAGCAGGTGTTGGATAAATCCTCTGCCTTCCTGAAGCAACAGATCAGGCTTGCCACTGGGGTCTCCTGTCCATCCTCCCTCTGCTCTTGCTTTTGGGGTGTGAGTGGAGGATTATTTGTACAGTAGGAGCGTGTGGTTAGCTCTCCCTCTTGTGGATTTGAGGTCTTTAAAGGCAAAGAAACCAGTTCTAAGTGCAGTGTCAAGAGAAGGAAATGAATATTTATGGGCACCAGTATGCACCTTGCACGTGCTGTTTCCTTTGGATGCCTTATCTCATTTAATACTCATTCATTTATTCAACAAATAGTTATGAAGTGCCTACTATGGACCAGGCATTGTTCTAGATACCGCAGGTATAGCTGGGAGCAAAACAGACAAAACATTTCCTGAGTTTACCTTATCTGTTGAAATGGGCAGGCATTCTAAATAAATAAGCACAATATATTGTGTTTTGTTGTTGTTTTAGTTGTTAAGTCATGTTCCACTCTTGCTACCCCATAAACTATAGCCCACCAGGCTCCCCTGTCCATGGGATTTCCCAGGCAAGAATACTGGAGTGGGTTGTCATTTCGTTCTCCTGAGGATCTTCCCCACCCAGGGACTGAACCCACACCTCCCTCATTGACAGGTGGATTCTTTACCACTGAGCCATGAGGGAAGCCCAATATATTGTATAGATAAGATCATAAATGATAAGGGGAAAAATAAGGCAGACATGATACTTGCGAGCTTTTAATTTTTGAAGGTGGGGGATTCTTAAAATTTTAGATGGAGAGGTCAGAGGATGCCTCTCTGAAAAGGTGATTTGGGCAAAGACTGAGGGGGTGAACTATGTGGATATTTGGTGAGAATATTACAGTTGACCTTCAAAAACACAGGTTTGAGCTGCAGGGGTCACTTATATGCATATTTTTCAACAGTGGGTACTATAGCACTACAAGATCTGAGGTTGATTGAATCCATGGACGCAGAGCTGCAGATACAGAGGAACCATGAATATGGAGGGCTGAATGTAAGTTCAGTTCAGTTCAGTCACTCAGTCTTGTCCGACTCTTTGCAACTCCACGGACCGCAGCACACCAGGCTTCCCTGTCCATCACCAACTCTTGGAGCTTGCTCAAACTCATGTCCATCGAGTTGGTGATGCCATCCAACCATCTCATCCTCTGTCGGCCCCTTCTCCTCCTGCCTTCAGTCTTTCCCAGCATCAGGGTTACACCCGGATTTTCCACCATGGAGGGTTGGCACCCTAACTACTGTGTTGTTCAATATCAATTGTATAGGCGGAGGGGTGGCAAGTGCCAAGGCCCTGAGAAAAGAGGGGACTTGGGGTCCACGGAGTAAGCCTGAATGAGGAGAGGGAGAAGAAAGGAGGAGGAGAATGTGGGAACTGAATGGGGAGGGGGACAGGGGGAGGAGAAGGACCATGGAAAGCGCTTCCTATCACTGAGCGGGCTTCAGTTTTCCTTCTGGGATAGGAAGTCCTTGAAGGTTTTGAACACAGAATTGAGGATATCTGACTTTTATTTTAAAATAAGAGCTGTATGAGGTACAGCTGACTTTTGTTTTCATTCTACAGATAAAAATGCAGAAATTTGCAAAGGCTGGGTGGTGCGTGGTTATGCAACTAGTAAAAGGCAGAGGTGGGATTTGAATAACGTCTTATTGAGATTCCACTGTCCTCTCCATCTGGCTGGCTGGCACGGAGTAGAGCCTCAGTAACTGTCATTAAGTGAATGCAAAGTGGCTTCTGGGACTCGGCCTGAGCTGCACAGCCCCGCACACTGTCCCTCTGTTCAGCCCCACCCTGGTGTGGGGACAGCGAGGAGCACACCCTAAGTGCTGGCCACTGAGCCCTCCTGTCTCCCTGAAACCTGCGCCCACCATGCAGTGGCCGAATGACAAACATTAATTAAAGTACGAGGGAGCAACTTAATTAGCTCCTAATACTCACATGCTGCCAATTAAACACCTTGATGACTGGTTTGCCCTGGAGCTTAATGAGGTGTTTCCAAATAAACCTAGCTCTGTGCCACCACCTGTCAGTCTGAGAGCCAAGCCTTCCCCTGGATGTGCCCTCTTCCTTGGGAAGGAGCCGGAGGGCTGGTCTGGGTGGAGAAGTGAAATCGGACATTGGCGTCTCTTGAGGTGCTTTCGTGGTCCTCTCACGGATTTTTAACTCAGCGAAAATCACTGTGCAGGTCAGATCTCGGTCCCTGCCTGTGCTCCCTCCAGACTTCAGGCCACAGGACCCTTTAGCTAAGGGGCCCATGAGAGAGGAAAATTCTAATGTGTATT
Source organism: Madoqua kirkii (assembly GCA_006408675.1). Lineage (NCBI taxonomy): Eukaryota > Metazoa > Chordata > Mammalia > Artiodactyla > Bovidae > Madoqua > Madoqua kirkii. Next base: position 5,571 of record SJYC01061296.1, read on the forward strand.
GAGACTTCTCCTTCCTGCGGGTACCGTGAAGTCCCACTGTTTCATCCCTGCTGTCTGCTGCCTAGGCACAGGCTGTTGCGGTTGTTCAGTTGCTAAGTCATGTCCAATTCTTTGCAACCCCATGGGCTGCAGCAGGCCAGGCGTCCCTGTCCTTCATTATCTCCCAGAGTTTGCTCAAACTCATGTCCATTGAGTTGGTGATGCCATCCAACCATCTCATCCTCTGCTGCCCTTTTTGCCTTTTGCCCTCAATCTTTCTTCTGATACTGGGAAAGAATGAAGCACAGATTATCCTCCTAAAGTTTGTGTAATCGCATTGTTCTGAATGAGAGGCCAGAGTTTAATAGCAACACAGGAGAGAAGTCTTTGGGCTCCGGCAAACTCAAGTTGTGTTAACAGAACCAAGAGATGGCTGGAGATGCCAAACTGCATCTTGATCAAGGGATGACACTGTGATACCTGGTGCTGGTGAGGGATGCAACTGCTGAGGGAAGGGTAGCATTTTACAAGGACATTGTGACACTGACAAGTAGACATTCCCTGCGGACGCTGGTCAGTGTGGTTGGTGGGGATGGGGGTGGGAAAGTGCTAGAAATCAAATCAGTCAAGGAAGAGATGAAGAAATCGAGAATACTTTGTCTGGAAGGGAACTGCGCTCACTGAGCCCTGCCCCCAAAGCACATTTGTGAGCAAAGTAAGCGATGGTTGCTGTTTTCAGCCTTGTATGTGAGAAGGTTTGTTCAATAACTGGATCACAGGCAAGGCAGGCTCCGAGTTTTTAGAAACAGTCCCAACTTGAATGTCAGACTGTCTGTCTATGCGGTAAGTCAGGTCAGCCTGACCCTGGGTAAACAGTAGTGACTCAGAGCGTCTGCTGAGTGAATGAATTACTGTGTGTTCCAGACATTCATTCAGGGAACTGAACCCTCGCCCTGGGCCTGGGACCCAGCCATCCTCTGATGCCCCAGTTCAGTGTGTGTGGGGTTTTTTAAAAAACTTTTAATAATGATGTCCATTTTTGAAATACAATCTGAATATATAAAAGAATACATAAAAGAAGTAAGTGAGGAGCTGCTTTGTGTGAAGTGGGACAAGGCTGTCTGCGCTGCCAGCCAACGCTGCCCTCCCCACCTCACAGGGACCCCGAGACACTTGCTTTTGTGGGAAAACCAACATCCTTGTTCCCCTGTGTACAAGGTCCCGTGCTGGAGTCTGTCCTGACCACCTTTCTCCCCGACATGTAGGACCAGGCATTGAAGAGGAAACTGACCTGAACTGCAGTATCACTAGCGGTAGTGGAGGCGCGGTTGCCCACTAAGAGCTCTGGCGAGCTTTCTGAGAAATGAAGGACTGACGTCTTAGCAGATAAAAGCAAGGCCCTCGCTGGGGGCCTGGAGCCAATGAAGCGGGCCTCCTTGTGGGGAGAGAGGTGAGGTTGGCTGTGATCTGCCTGGCCACTGTGAGGGAAGGGCAGGGTCAAGAGAGTGTCTCTGCACGTGGGTGTTGGGATGGCAGTCCATGGAGAGGGTCAGGATACCCGCAGTTGGGCTGAAGCGGATGCCACAGGAGCCGTCACCAGCGGGGAAAGCTGAGTAACCACCAGCCCTAATGGGAAGCATTTAAGTGTGATGGCTCAGTGGTCAAGGATCCATCTACAATGCTGGAGACACAGGAGACTCGGGTTCAATCCCTGGGTTGAAGAGATTCCCTGGAGGAGGAAATAGCAACCCTCTCCAGTATGCTTTCCTGGAGAATCCTGTGGACAGAGGAGCCTGGTGGGCTACAGTCCACAGGCTCCCAAAGAGTTAGACAGGACTGAGGAAATGAATGAGTCCAGTTAATGAGTTTGGAAGGTACAACATGAGGCTTGAAGGGACAACAGTGGACAGTCCACTTTCCCGGGGCCCCCTGGATGTAGAAGGCTGGGCTGGGGCGGTTGGGATGAAGGCTGGAGTGGTGGAGGGGTGCTGAGACGTGTGCTCAGAAGGCAGGAGGACAGGACCCACTGAGACTGGCAGAGACCAAGGGGGAGGTCAGGGTAAGGGCTGGAAAGGGCAGAGCCAGGACTCGGGGAAAGGTAGCCGATAAAAGAAGCTTGTTCCACAGAAAGGACCTGATGTTCAGACACGTGGGATGGAGAAGTGGGAGGGCTCCAGTAAAGAGGCCAGGCTTCCAGAAGGTTCAGGGAGGACTGATTAGTTTCCAATGAACTGTGATGGGCATTGGGGTTGGGGGTGGATCCAGTGACTGAAGCCTAAAGGACCATTACTTCTTTAGAAAATCAGTGTGATGTCATGAAAAGAGCAACATCTAGGAGCCAGGAGGTCTGGCTTCTTGTCTGATTTAGCTGCTGAGAAGTCGTTTTGGTTTTCTAGGCCTTTCATTGCCTTATCTGTAAAATCAGGAAGTTAATAGCGGTTGATTGCCAAGTCCCTTTGAGTTCTAGAAGTTCTAGACTTTGTAAGATTCCATCCAATAAATATACATGAGTCAGGCGTGGTGCTGGGCCCTCCTGGAGGGGCAAGAGGACCAAATGCCCTTCCTTCAAGGGACTCACACTGTAGGAGGGAAAACAGGAGTTTCTACAAGTAGCTGGGCTACAGTGTGAAAGGAAAAGAAAGCACTGATCTGTTACTAGGCCCAGGTTAATGTTTAGGGGGACCTAGTGAAGAGAAGTGGAAAATCTCAAAACTGGGAACTGAAGGAAAACAACAACAACAAAAAGTCAACAAAAGAGTCCAAAATGCACTACTTGGGTACAATCTCAAAAATGTCAGAAGGATCTCTGTTTGTTTACAAGGCAAACCATTCAGTGTCACAGTAATCCAAGTCTATGCCCCGACCAGTGATGCTGAAAAGCTGAATTTGAACAGTTCTATGAAGATCTACAAGACCTTCTAGAACAAACACCCAAAAAAGATGTCCTTTTCATCATAGGGGACTAGAAAGCAAAAACAGGAAGTCAAGAGATAACTGGAATAACAGGCAAATTTGGCCTTGGAATACAGAATGGAACAGGGCAAAGGCTAACAGGATTTTGCCAAGAAAACCCACTGGTCACAGCAAACACCCTCTTCCAACAACACAAGAGAAGACTCTACACATGGACATCACCTGATGGTCAAAACCGAAATCAGATTGATTACATTCTTTGCCGCCAAAGATGAAGAAGCTCTATACAGTCAGCAAAAACAAGACCGGGAGCTGACTGTGGCTCAGATCATGAACTCTTTATTACCAAATTCAGACTTAAATTGAAGAAAGTAGGGAAAACCACTAGACCACTCAGGTTTGACCTGAATCATATCCCTTATGATTATACAGTGGAAGACAAATAGATTTAAGGGATTAGATCTGATAGAGTGCCTGAAGGACTATGGATGGAGGTTCATAACATTGTACATGAGGCAGGGATCAAGACCATCCCCAAGAAAAAGAAATGCAAAAAGGCAAAATGGTTGTCTGAGGAAGTCTTACAAATAGCTGAGAAAAGAAGAGAAGCTAAAGGCAAAGGAGAAAAGGAAAGATGTACCCATTTGAATGCAGAGCTCCAAAGAATAGCAAGGAGAGATAACAAAGCCTTCCCTCACTGATCAATGCAAAGAAATAGAGGAAAACAATGGAATGGGAAAGACTAGAGATCTCTTCAAGAAAATTAGAGATACTAAAGGAACAGTTCATGCAAATATTGGCTCAATAAAGGACAGAAATGGTAGGAACATATCAAAAGAAGAAGAGATTAAGAAGAGGTGGTAAGAATATGTAGAAAAACTGTACAAAAATGATCTTCACAACCCAGATAACCGTAATGGTGTGATTACTCCCCTAGAGCCAGATATCCTGGAATGCGAAGTCAAGTGGGCCTTAGGAAGCATCATTACAAACAAAGCTAGTGGAGGGATAGAATTCCAGTGGAGCTATTTCACATCCTAAAAGATGATGCTGCCAAAGTGCTGCACTCAATATGCCAGCAAATTTGGAAAACACAACAGTGGCCACAGGACTGGAAAAGGTCAGTTTTCATTCCAATTCCAAAGAAGGAAAATGCCAAAGAATGTTCAAACTACCACACAATTGCACTCATCTCACATGCTAGCAAAGAAGTGCTCAAAATTCTCCCAGCCAGGCTTCAACAGTATGTGAACTGTGAACTTCCAGGTGTTCAAGCTGGATTTAGAAAAGGCAGAGGAACCAGAGATCAAATTGCCAGCATCTATTGTATCATAGAAAGAGCAAAAGAATTCCAGTAAAACATCTACTTCTGCTTTATTGATTACACCAAAGCCTTTGACTGTGTACATCACAACAAACTGTGGAAAATTCTTCAAAAGATGGGAATACCAGACCACCTGACCTGCTTCCTGAGAAATCTGTATGCAGGTCAAGAAGCAACAGTCAGAACTGGACATGGAACAACAGACTGGTTCCAAATAGGAAAAGGAGTACGTCAAGGCTGTATACTGTCACCCTGCTTGTTTAACTTCTATTGCTCAAAATTCTCCCAGCCAGGCTTCAACAGTATGTGAACTGTGAACTTCCAGGTGTTCAAGCTGGATTTAGAAAAGGCAGAGGAACCAGAGATCAAATTGCCAGCATCTATTGTATCATAGAAAGAGCAAAAGAATTCCAGTAAAACATCTACTTCTGCTTTATTGATTACACCAAAGCCTTTGACTGTGTACATCACAACAAACTGTGGAAAATTCTTCAAAAGATGGGAATACCAGACCACCTGACCTGCTTCCTGAGAAATCTGTATGCAGGTCAAGAAGCAACAGTCAGAACTGGACATGGAACAACAGACTGGTTCCAAATAGGAAAAGGAGTACGTCAAGGCTGTATACTGTCACCCTGCTTGTTTAACTTCTATGCAGAGTACATCATGAGAAACGCTGGGCTGGATGAAGCACAAGCTGGGATCAAGATTGCTAGGAGAAATATCAATAACCTCAGATACGCAGATGATACCACCCTTATGGCAGAAAGTGAAGAGGAACTAAAGAGCCTCCTGATGAAAGTGAAAGAGATGAGTAAAAAATTTGGTTTAAAACTCAACATTCAAAAAATGAAGATGATGGTATCTGGTCCCATCACTTCATGGCAAATAGGTGGGGAAACAATGGAAATAGTGACAGACTTTATTTTCCTGGGCTCCAAAATCACTACAGATAGTGACTGCAGTCTTAGAGTTGAAAGACGTGTGTTTCTTGGAAGAAAAACTATGACCAACCTAGAAAGTATATTAAAAAGCAGAGACATTACTTTGCCAACAAAGGTCTATCTAGTCAAAGCTATGGTTTTTCCAGTGGTCACGTATGGATGTGAGAGTTGGACTCTAAAGAAAGCTGAATGCTGAAGAATTGATGCTTTTGAATTGTGGTGTTGGAGAAGACTCTTGAGAGTCCGTTGAACTGCAAGGAGATCAAACCAGTCAATCTTAAAGGAAATCAGTCCTGAATATTCATTGGAAGGACTGATGTTAAAGCTGAAACGCCAATACTCTGGCCACCGGATGCAAACAACTAACTCATTGGAAAAGACCCTGATGCTGGGAAGATTGAGGGCAGGAGGAGAAGGGGATGACAGAGGATGAAATGGTTGGATGGCATCACTGACCTGATGGACATGAGTTTGAGCAAACTCCAGGAGCTGGTGATGGACAGGGTAGCCTGGTGTGCTGCAGGCCAGGGGGTTGCAAAGAGTTAGACATGACTGAGTGACTGAACTGAACGGAAGGAAGAACTGATTGATTTGGAGTTAAAACAGAAAACTCTGGGAGAGTGTGCGCAAGGCTTCAGAGCCAAGGACAGAAGCAAGGGGATGAAGGCTGCCTGTCCTGGGCCCACCCTGCACCCAGGCCTTCTCTGAACAGCTGAGGCCTGGTGCTGAACACAGGGCTTTGGGAAGGCGCTGCCCTGGTCCTCTCCTCCATGGACATGGACAAGAAGTGTTCATTTCATTCTTTGGAAACATCTCTGTATCTTCATTTTAGAGAAGTTAGAGAATTGAAACAGAGAATGATTGATGAGTTTAGCAGCCAGTTAGCTCAGTGCAGCCCAGGTCTCCCACCGCCCCTCTCTCTTTCTCTCAACACACATGCACACACACACAATTTATTCAACTATGTTCTGCTTTTCTCATTTGGCAATACAATCAAACATCTCCCTTTGTTTATAAATACAGATTGATATTGACCGCAGACCGCAGGACTCCAAGATGGTGGCGGCCATTCCAGTGAAAAGGAAGAAACTCACAGATGTCAAAATAGGGGAGCTGCCAAGCAGGACACGGATGTGGGGTTTCACCCCAGAGACACTGTTGGAGCATCTCAAAGTAGTTACTACCAGTTCTACAACAAGTATGTCTACTGAGAAAAAAAAGGTGTGAGTGAGTTTTTCTGGTCTGGCAGCTTACATGGTTTCCAACTATTGCCCTTCTCACAAAGGAGCTCAAACGTGAGCAGCCATGAAAATACCTCTGAGGCTTGGAGGGTGCCCTGTGCATCCCTTACCATGACCTGCATTGCCTGGCACCCCTGAATCCTTTCATAGCCTAGTTGAGAATTAACACCTGACAAAAATGACTGGTAAAAAATACATATATCAACATTCTCATTCTTAATGGCTTCGTAATAATTTTATTGTGTGAAAGAAGCATAAAATTATTTAACAGTTCCCTATTGTTTGAAGTTTAAATTTCTTTCCTTTTTCACTCTACTATTATAAACAATGCTTTAATGAAAACAGTGTTCTGCATAGATCTTGGCACACCAACCTAACTATTTCCTCGAATATAATGATTTCACAGCTTCTGATGTATATTACCATGTTACTCTCTGGAAAATTTGTTCCTACTTATTCCCTATAGCAGCATATAGATGTCATTCCCCACTACTTGCTGACTCCAGGCATTGTAATTCTTTTTCGTCTTTGCCATCTGAAAAGTGAAAAGGGCATATCATCGTTTCGAGTCGCATTTCTCGTATTACCATTGAGATTGAACATTGTTCACATTTTAAAATTGTATTTGGATTTCTTTCATTATTTGCTTTTTCGATGTCATTTTGCCACTTTACTCCCATGGTGTATATATTAATTTCCTAGCACCGCCATAACAAATTACTACAAATTAGGTGGCTTAAAACAACAGAAACTTATTTTCTCAGAGTTCTGGAGGGTGAAAGTCTGAAATTAAAGTGTCAGGAGGCTAGGCCTTTTCTGAAGACTCTAAGGAAGAAGGCTTTCTTGCTTCTTTTGGGAGGAGAACACTGTGCTGTGCTTTTCTCCCTCTATTAATCTTAGCAGCTCTCGACTTCACCTTTTAGCTCTTTTGACTCACACCTGCCCCTCAGCTCAGCTAGAGAGAGGCAGAGATTGGATTAGATTTGAGGAAGGGAGATTTTTAATCCCTAGACACCATGTGAGTCCTGAGTCCTGAGGGTCTCAGGAGTTCTTGTATTAACGAGAAGCTAGGTGATGGGTTTAGAGAGAGAGAAGCTATCCTCGAGGTGCTGCTGTGAAGGACTCTTGGCAGCCCTTTCAGTAGCAGTTCTTGATGCCAGTTGTTTAGATCATCGTGATCAGGATGGGAGAGACTGAGTGCCCAGTGACAGTCTTTGAATCATAAATAAGTAAATGAATGACCTCTGGGGCTGGGAAGAAAGTCATCTGGCTTTGTTGGGGCTTCCAGGCTTATATGAGGCCGTTTGACTAACACTGGTTTATTAAGAGGATCATCTGGCTGTTTTCCTATTTCTCAAGCATTTAAGCATTTAAAGTGTCAGCTTGACGCTGAATTTATAGTTTCCTTGCCCCTGAAAGGATCCTGTTCATCCTAAGAAGCAGAACTGTTACCAACTTAGAAAACTCTCTGCTCTCCATGACCTCTGCAATGTCCTTCCCCAGATGGATAGGAAGGTGGAGAAGAATTGGCTCCACTTTCCAGATGAATCAAGTTGGATCCATAGTAGTCTAGCAGGAACTTCCACGGGGCTCAAACCCGGATCCTTCCTTTCTGCAATGTCACCTCCAAGAAACAGCTCTGCAGAGTCAAGAGAAAGACAGGACCCTGGAGAGGTTCTGGGGTCTCTGAGAGAGGGAAGTGCCTTGTCCCAAGATCGTGAGAGGGCAGTGTGGCAGGTCAACCTGCCCCCTAATGGGCCTGGGGGGCAAGAACCAGTGTAGCTGGCAAAACCTTTATCTTTCATTGCGACATCAGGTGCTGTTGGGGCTAGAAGTGAGTGAGGATGAAGAAAAGTGTGCCACGCCCACCCCTGCCTGTTCCTGCTCAGTAAAGAGTACAAACATCAAGACAAGTTTCTTCCAGAAGGCAAAGGCCAACCACGGGAAATGTGCTGCAGCAGAATACTCCTGAATTTAGGGAAAATACAGATGCAGGCTTGGATCTTAGCTCTGCAATTTACTAGCTGAGTAGCGTGGCTTAATTATCTTAAATCTTTCCATTTCAGTTTTCTTTCCATAAAAGTAAGACAATCTTTTGGTAAGTTGTTTACAGGATAAAATATTATACGAAGAAGAATCCATCGTGACCCCGTGGACTGCAGCCCACAAGGCTCCTCTGTCCATGGGATTTTCCAGGCAAGAATACTGGAGTGGGTTGCCATTACCTTCTCCAGGAGATCTTCCCAGCCCAGGGATCGAACCAGGGTCTCCCTCATTGTAGGCAGACACTTTACTGTCTAAGCCACCAGGGAAGTCCATGGCACATAGTAGGTATCAAATAAATGTTAGTTTACTTCTTCTCTGTAGCAAGCCACTCCAACAGACTTGCCTGGGAAATTCCACAGACAGGGAAGCCTGCCGGGCTATATAGTCCATGGGGTCTCAAAGAGTTGGACATGACTGAGTGAGCAAAAGGGCATTTTTGAGATGCTGAAGCGTCCCAGGAAGCTGAGGTGCTTGCCAAAGGCCCCACAGCTTTTGATGGCAGAGCCAGGACTGTGGCCGAGGACCTCCCCGGCCTCTTGATCCTGCCCACTCTCACCAGATCCGAGTGTGGAACACGAGAACTTAAGATGTGCCTGAGGACCTCCCTGGTGGCTCAGTGGTAAAAAATTCACCTGCCGATGCAGGAGACTCGAGTTCAGTTCCTGGTCTGGGATGATCCCACATGGAGCATCTAAGCCCGTGTGCCACAACCTCTGAGCCTGTGCTCGAGAACACAGGAGCTGCAACGCTGAGCCCACAGGCTGCTGGTCCTGAAGCCTATGCACCTAGAGCCTGTGCCCTGCTGCACAGGAAGCCGCTGCCATGAGAAGCTTGTGCATCGCAACTAGAGAGAGTAGCCCCTGCCTGCTGCAACTAGAGAAAAGCCCAAGCAGCTAAAGGGCCCAGCACAGCCAAAGATGAAAGCATTTTTTTTAATCCTATGTAATTTTATTGGAGCAACAGCACTGAGTGATTCTCCCTAAAGAAATCCCTTCATCCGTCTAGGTGCAGCTCTATAATTCTCTCTCTTTCATTCTTTGTGCTAAGGCATTCTCCCTTAAATAGGCTTTGGAAAACTTACTCCTGTCTTCACCTGATCAGAAATCTGCATTTCACAAGACCTGGCCAGGCCTTATTGGGACACGTTAAGCAGGACTCTGATGGGGAACGGGGGAAGAGAGCTAGAGCTCCACCCTGTTCTGGGAGAGCAGGCATGAGCGGCTCCCTGTGGGTATGCACTGGACTGGAGATGGGAGACAAAGGGCAGGAACCCCAGGCCTGCCTGGGAGACACATCGCTCTCCTGGGGGAGAAGGTTCATCACACAGCCTGTCCAGCCTCCCTTCTGGGCAAATGGGAACCTGGGGGAACTGGAGGCTCCAGTTATAGTGTGAAGATGAAGGCATCACCTGCCTACAGGTGAGGAATGTGGGACTGAAGGGAACACCCTGGGGGAGGCATTGGATCCCAAATCTACACAGACTGTTGAAACAAGTCATCAGTTTGAAAGGGCAAATCAGAAAAGCGGAGTCAGGTGGGAAGGCCAGTGGACAGCATCCAGGGAAATCAGAGTTGAAGATGCTGAAGGTTCGAAGCTAGGGTGGGCATGGAGATTGAGCTGTGCTTTGAGATGACAGCTGCAGAAATGTCTCGCAGCCCCGCACAGGAGCCATGACGATGTGGTAAGATTTTCCCTGTGGTCCACAATCAGAGTCTACCTCCCTGCCAGTTTTAACCTCTCTTTTTGTCTTGCACCCAAAGGGGAGAAAATACGATTCCTAACAGGAGCCAAATTCCAGCTCCTTCTTCCCCCCTTGGAAGCAGGAGTGAAGGATCCACCAAGAAACAAAGCCACTTCAGTGAGTGTCAGACCAATGGATGCTTCTGAAAACCGCTTTATTGCTTTGGAAGAAGGCTTTGTGTTATTGCTGAGGCTGGAGCCGCATTTAGGGCAGTTGAGACACTCTAACCTCAGGCTCAGCTCCCAGGGGCATTGTCTCCCACAAGTCGGTCTTTTGAAGGATTAGGCATTTTCATCACCAGCAGCGATTAAACACCGCAAGGACTGCCTCGGTCTTCTTCCCAGGGGGGTCGTAATTCCATCGACTAAGACTCTGGCTCTATGTATGGAACGATGGACATTATCCTCTGTGTGACTGAATGTGTGACTCACTTGACACTGAGAATAAAAACTAGGTTGAATAATAAGAAAATATAAGCCACAGAGGATCTGAAAAAAATTCCCGAAATCATTGTCAAATCGTAAATTAACACCCATAACAAGACTAGAAATTTATCCTAAATTTAGGACATTCTGTTTTTATTTTTTCCATGGAGTTTAAAAGCTTTCCATAAATCCTAAATATTTGGAGGCTGTAAAATTGATTAAACACCTGAAATGTGGTTCCCTGGGACATAACGAGGAAAATATTAAGCACTTTTTAAAAGTCCATCAGTGAGGACTGAGTTATGGTTTCTTTGAATAGTGAGACTTGTGCCTTCTCTAGTGAGGTCAAGAGGAAATGAAGAGAAAGGAAATCAATAGGAAAATGATTCTCATGCTTGAACCATTATTTTCTTCTTCCACCAGGCACCTGCCATTGGTTTGCATACTTAGTAGTAAAGTGATTAAAAACATACTAAAACCTTGAAACAGAGCGTGGGGCAGTTGCCTGAGCAGAAAGATCCTGGCTCCTACATCATACCATCATTCTGCCTCTTTGATGGCCCCCACCCCCACCATCCCCAATCATTTCATCCATCTTTTGAACATGTTGCTGCTGCTGCTGCTGCTACTGCTAAGTTGCTTCAGTCGTGTCTGATTCTGTGCGACCCCATAGACGGCAGCCCACCAGACTCCTCTGTCCCTGGAATTCTCTAGGCCAAAATACTGACTCATGCCTTAATGCTGTTATGATGTTACATGTTTATATGGTGCTTTATCTTTCAAGAGAGTCTGTGTCTAGCCTTGCAAATGGTCTAGCAGTTTACATTTTATCAGCTTTTCCCCCAAGCACTGACTTGTGACATCTATGGGACCCAGAAGCACTGTGTTGGTGGGCCTCCCATTTGCTATAAGTGGGACCTTGCCTACAGCTTGATATCCTTAGTCCAGTCAAGTCAATGTGTTCACTGAGTACCAATTCTCAGGTCCTACTTTTTGATGTGTGAGGGAAAGGAGGAGCAGGCTGGCCAGGTGGCATCCAGTGACTGGGGGCAGAGGCCTCTGATCCACAGAATTTGTTATCTGCATCTTTTGGGGATGTTAATTAACTTACAGAAGGTTCTGAACTACAAAGTGGTGGATTTGTACCCAGGTCTCCTTGATCCTGGGCTTCCCTGGTGGCTCAGCTGGTAAAGAATTCTCTTGTAATGCGGGAGACCTGGGTTTGATCCCTGGGTTGGGAAGATCTACTGGAGAAGGCATAGGCTACCCACTCCAGTATTCTTGCCTGGAGAATTCCATGGACTGTATAGTCCATGGTGTTGCAAAGAGTCAGACACGGCTGAGCAACTTTCACTTTTCTCCTTGATCTTAAGAAAAGGATAAAGTAGGGAGTGACAGAGAGGATAACTGGGAAACGTTGATGGATTCTGAAGCTGGCCCGACATTATCAGCAGGGAGTTGTCCACACCCTCCCAGCATACACTTGAGTGAGCTGAGTTTGCCTGATGTATTGGAGCAGATGGGCATCAGGTACATGCCTAACACAGTTCCAACGACTGTGGGCTCGAAAATTACCAACTAGGACGTGATCTCCACAGTTCTCTGCCACTTGAGTCAAAGACGAACACGGTCAGAGTCAGATGATGAAACCTTGGGAATCGAGAATTAATTCACAGAGTGAGGCAGATGTCTGGGACCAGCTGCAAAGAGGACTGTCTACAGAACTGTGGTAAGGAGAGAGAGAAAACCAGTTCTCAGCCTGGAGACGTCCCCTGAGGTGGTGGAGGAGGGCAGAGGAGCTGCTAGGGTTTCCGGGCAAAGTCAGTCCCTGAAGGCAGGTCTCTTTTCTGTCTGATTGACCTCTATTTGTCTTTGATCAATTTTCTTCCCACAAGTCCAGTCTATCTACAACTGGTGACCTGACTTGAGTCCCATCCTGGCGCTTTGGGGGGTCGGTCAGTCCTGCCTCTCCCTGGATGGGCAGGACTGGTGGACATCCCCACTGCCCCACTGCTTAGGGCCTGACTGGCGACCGACATGCTTTGGGTGGTGACTGTTTCCTCTTGTATGAGTCCTAAATATCAGCTGATACTTGGGTTCTTCGCCTTGTGCTATGACCTTGGTCCTCTCCCTCCCCAACAGGTGGATCTCCCTGTAGCATCTGTGACCTGACACACGTCTGGGATGACAACAGCCTTGAACATTGTACCTCTCCTTCACCTTGGTAGGGAGATGCTTCCTACATGCTTTGGGTGGTGACTGTTTCCTCTTGTATGAGTCCTAAATATCAGCTGATACTTGGGTTCTTCGCCTTGTGCTATGACCTTGGTCCTCTCCCTCCCCAACAGGTGGATCTCCCTGTAGCATCTGTGACCTGACACACGTCTGGGATGACAACAGCCTTGAACATTGTACCTCTCCTTCACCTTGGTAGGGAGATGCTTCCAGACTCTGCTCTGCTGCAGTATCTTCAGCTCCTGTCTCACTTCAGAGTGAGGTTCTTTTCAGACATGCACACACACACACACACACACACACACACACACATACATAACTTTATCTACTTGCGGGGTCTTCCTTCCTACATGGGCTCCCCTCTAGTTGCGGCGCTTCTCACTGTGGTGGTATCTCTTGTTGCGAGGCACAGGCTCTAGGGTATGTGGGCTTCAGCAATTGTGGCAATAGGCTCTGTAGCTGTAGTTCTGGGCTCTAGAGCACAGGCTCAATAGTTACGGCTCATGGGCTTAGTTGCTCCAAGGCATGTGGGATCTTCCTGGATCAGGGATCGAACCCATGTCTCCTGCCTTGGCAGGTGAATTCTTTACCACTGAGCCATTAGGGAAGCCCCAGGGTGAGGTTCTTGAGCTGATCCTAGATCTGTAGATCTGTCCCTCTTTTTACCTCCCTGCTTCATCAAAAGAGGTCTCAAACCTGGATCCTGCTCTCAGAGAGCCTGCAGAATTGCTAGATAGTAGTAAGTATGCAAACAAGACAGATGGACAACATTCCAAAGAAGGACGCAGTCCAGTGCTAAGCTGTGCGACATGACAGCTGGTAGGAAATCAGAGAAGAGAAAGCAGCCGGACAAGGCTCCATGGAGCAGGTGAGGTGTGGATTGGACAGAGGATGGAGCAGTCAGCCCTCTGTTATTTCCCATCCTGGCTACAGAGGCTTGAACTGGAGTCCTAAGGGTGTGTGGGCTTCAGATTCCAGCTTTGGTATGTGTGCGTGCCAGCAAAGGAGACGAGGTGGCTGAGGTCTGGCTTCTCTCTGGATGGCCATCAGGAGCTATTAGTGAGGAAAGCAATTATTTACCAACAGACATTAAATCTTGGCTGCTTGTCAATACGGGTAATGATCGTAATGAAATGTAGTCTCCTGCCAAACAGATATGGATAAAGTTTTAGAAAATGAAGAGATGGATTTTTTGACAGGGAGCTGGAAGCAACATCTATCAACAAGAGGTGCCCCATCCTCCAGGAAACCCTGCAGGAAGTTAAGGCATCAGTGGAGCTGGGAACAGGGAGAAAAGGGCTGGAGTCCTGTGTGGTACTGAGGCGGTGAGCCCAGGGTTTGCACAACAGACACATGAGGGGCTTCGTGAACTGTTTCTGTCTGCTTAATTTCCTCTCTGAGATTCTGATACAGTAGGTCGGGGTGGAGCTTGGACTAAGGTGCATGACAGAATGAAGTGCTGACAGAATGAATGGCAGAACCATCTCAAGAATGGCCAGGACCTAGGAACCGGGTGGGCGGGTGTTTCTCAGAGTGTGGTCTTGAAACTGAGCAGAACCCTGTGAGGCCCTCCTGGGTCCAAATCCTTTACGCGTCCCCATTGCTCATCTGTAGGGAAAAGGCTTTGTCTGCCCAGACCTTCCCTGAGTACACAGGGCAAGTTCAAGTAATTGCTAATCAGGGAAGCGAGAGAAGGCAGAATCAGAGGAGGAGCAGTCAAGAAAGACGGTGCAGCGATTAAAGCGGAATCCTGGACCTTTCTCAAGGGATATACATACCAGTATCTTTGAATTTTTCCTGCAGAAACTAGATCTTTCACCCAGCTGGAAGAGGGCAACTTCAGGCTGAGCACAAGATTCCTGGAGCACTGCCCTGTTCAGTTCAGTTCAGTAGCTCAGTCATGTTATTTCTCTTGTTGCGAGGCACAGGCTCTAGGGTATGTGGGCTTCAGCAATTGTGGCAATAGGCTCTGTAGCTGTAGTTCTGGGCTCTAGAGCACAGGCTCAATAGTTACGGCTCATGGGCTTAGTTGCTCCAAGGCATGTGGGATCTTCCTGGATCAGGGATCGAACCCATGTCTCCTGCCTTGGCAGGTGAATTCTTTACCACTGAGCCATTAGGGAAGCCCCAGGGTGAGGTTCTTGAGCTGATCCTAGATCTGTAGATCTGTCCCTCTTTTTACCTCCCTGCTTCATCAAAAGAGGTCTCAAACCTGGATCCTGCTCTCAGAGAGCCTGCAGAATTGCTAGATAGTAGTAAGTATGCAAACAAGACAGATGGACAACATTCCAAAGAAGGACGCAGTCCAGTGCTAAGCTGTGCGACATGACAGCTGGTAGGAAATCAGAGAAGAGAAAGCAGCCGGACGAGGCTCCATGGAGCAGGTGAGGTGTGGATTGGACAGAGGATGGAGCAGTCAGCCCTCTGTTATTTCCCATCCTGGCTACAGAGGCTTGAACTGGAGTCCTAAGGGTGTGTGGGCTTCAGATTCCAGCTTTGGTATGTGTGCGTGCCAGCAAAGGAGACGAGGTGGCTGAGGTCTGGCTTCTCTCTGGATGGCCATCAGGAGCTATTAGTGAGGAAAGCAATTATTTACCAACAGACATTAAATCTTGGCTGCTTGTCAATACGGGTAATGATCGTAATGAAATGTAGTCTCCTGCCAAACAGATATGGATAAAGTTTTAGAAAATGAAGAGATGGATTTTTTGACAGGGAGCTGGAAGCAACATCTATCAACAAGAGGTGCCCCATCCTCCAGGAAACCCTGCAGGAAGTTAAGGCATCAGTGGAGCTGGGAACAGGGAGAAAAGGGCTGGAGTCCTGTGTGGTACTGAGGCGGTGAGCCCAGGGTTTGCACAACAGACACATGAGGGGCTTCGTGAACTGTTTCTGTCTGCTTAATTTCCTCTCTGAGATTCTGATACAGTAGGTCGGGGTGGAGCTTGGACTAAGGTGCATGACAGAATGAAGTGCTGACAGAATGAATGGCAGAACCATCTCAAGAATGGCCAGGACCTAGGAACCGGGTGGGTGGGTGTTTCTCAGAGTGTGGTCTTGAAACTGAGCAGAACCCTGTGAGGCCCTCCTGGGTCCAAATCCTTTACGCGTCCCCATTGCTCATCTGTAGGGAAAAGGCTTTGTCTGCCCAGACCTTCCCTGAGTACACAGGGCAAGTTCAAGTAATTGCTAATCAGGGAAGCGAGAGAAGGCAGAATCAGAGGAGGAGCAGTCAAGAAAGACGGTGCAGCGATTAAAGCGGAATCCTGGACCTTTCTCAAGGGATATACATACCAGTATCTTTGAATTTTTCCTGCAGAAACTAGATCTTTCACCCAGCTGGAAGAGGGCAACTTCAGGCTGAGCACAAGATTCCTGGAGCACTGCCCTGTTCAGTTCAGTTCAGTAGCTCAGTCATGTTATCCGACTCTTTGTGACCCCATGGACTACAGCACGCCAGGCCTCCCTGTCCATCACCAACTCCTGGAGCTTGTTCAAACACACGTCCATCGAGTCAGTGATGCCATCCAGTCATCTCAGCCTCTGTTGTCCCCTTCTCCTTCTGCCTTCAGTCTTTCCCAGCATCAGGGTCTTTTCAAATGGGCCAGTTCTTCACATCAGGTGGCCAAAGTATTCGAGTTTCAGTTTCAGCATCAGTCCTTCCAATGAATATTCAGGACTGATTTCCCTTAGGATTGACTGGTTTGATCTCCTTGCAGTCCAAGGGATTCTCAAGAGTCTTCTCCACACACAGTTCAAAAGCATCAATTCTTTGGTGCTCAGCTTAAAGATTCAACTCTCACATCTGTACATGACTGTTGGAAAAACCATAGCTTTGAGTAGACGGACCTTTGTTGGCAAAATAATGTCTGTGTTTTTTAAAATGCTGTCTAGGTTGGCCATAGCTTTTCTTCCAAGGAGCAAGCGTCTTTTAATTTCACAGCTGCAGTCACCATCTGCAGTGATTTTGGAGCCCGTTTTGAAGGTAGCTGCCCTGTTAACTCACCACGAACCAAACAGAATGAAGTTACATACTCCATAGCTCTCACTCCAAGCTTTGCCTATTAAAAAGTCTCTGCCCAAATCATTGGGGAGTTTGGTTTTATATTGGCCACGAGCCACCCATTCTCTTTGCTTGATCCCACAATAAACCTTTCTCTGCTCCGAACTCTTGACATTTCGGTTTGTTCGGCCTCCCTGGGCATCCAGCATGGGGAACTTGCATTTGACAACAGGCTGTGGACCCTCTACCACAGAATCACTCCAGATCTAATGAACTGAATCTCTAAGGGGTGTCAAGAAGGAATCTGCCCTTTTAAGGAACTCACTAAGATGGCAGATACTTATGTACTTGCATACTAAGGTTTGAGAAACACTCAAAAAATCTCAGTCTCTAAAAATATAAGCACAGAAGCCCACCAAGCTCACACAAGCAGTAAAGGTTGGAAGTAGGATTCAGACCGGATCTGGCTGGCAACGCTTGGGCAGAAAAGAACTAGATAGTGAAAGGCTCCCACAAAGAGTTCCAGACTTTCTGCTGTTGGCTAAAAAATATAGTCACAACCTGAAAGTAGAGAGTTATTGTATTTGGTGGGAATGTTTCGGACTCTGCGTCCAGGAGACAGCATTTCAGTAGCTCTAAGAAAATGCTTCTAAGGAGGCAGGAGGGGAAGTCAGGCTATATACAAGTTTCCAACAAAAGGCACAGGCAGTCTGAACAGCAGAGATCAGGTTATCAAGTTAAGGAATTTAGCATTCTGTGTATGGGAGGATGCAAGCCTCTGGGCTCACTGAATTCATTGCTTTCATCTGCATCTCAGCTATCTGAGGTCAGTTGTTCCCCTAGCGTTTTGTATTCCCCCAGCTCCTCAGCAACCTGATCGAAGTTTGGGGAGCCCTCATTCACATTTGGAGGCCAGAAATCACTGATGGCTGTGACATTTCTTGTTTGTTACCATGGCAGGAGGTATTTTCATTTTATACTAGCACCATCAGCCCACTCATCCTAGACAGACTTTACATGCTAACCCCAGTATTGCCACTCAACCCTCAAATCCTGGTCTTAGTCTGGTGATAAATATTTTCCTTTTTTTTTTTTTCCGGCTGTCCTGGTTTCAGGTGGCCTCAGCCTATAGCAACTTGGAGCAGGGTTTCGGCTCCTAGCCAGGGACTGGGGTCTCTGAGCCACGGAAATGAGAGCTCTGAATCTTAACCACTAGGCCCCCGGAGACCAGGGGCCAGTGGCAAGGCCCTGGCCTCTCAGCTGTGTAGAAATGAATTTCCATCCAGAGACAAATGGAGTGAAACAAGTAACGAGTTTATCAGGAGGAAAAGAATACTGGGGATAGACACACAGGTGGGCTGAGAGAGAGCTGTGCCCTCCTAGTCGTTTGGAGGCGGGAGATAGGAGGGCTCCAGGCCAGGCATTTACAATCCGGCTCCTGTTCACACCCTCTCGGGTGAGAAGATGAACTCCCTGTTGGACATTTATCATCAGCCATCTGTTTACATTTTTGGAATCAAGAGAAAAACAGACCCCAAGACTACATATCTGTAATCAAATTCCTGTCTATATTTTGAAATCTACACTTTGATATAAAAACCAACAACCGGAGTAAAGGTAAATAATAGACTTTGGGCATTTTCATATAGAGTGGGACTAAACTTTGTTAAAGTTTAGTCACATACTTCCCATCCTTGGGGCAAAAGCCTTCAGGAGGTCAAAATGACAGGAGATGCCAAACCATAGTGAGTCCGGCTCTCCCCTCCCAGAAGCCTTTATGGAGGGATCCATCTGTTTAGCCATGGGACCAATACAATATGATTCACCAAAAAGAAGACAAAAACCCAGGATTTAAACTTCCCAATGATGATATTCTCGCTCTGAGTGCGTCCATGTATCTTTCTGCATGTCCTTTTCTTTTCCAATAAAATGTTTCCTTTTGTCTTTATCTTCTGCCTCCTCACTTGAATTCTTTCTTGACAAGGTGGGCAAGAACTGGGGACTGTGGCCCTAACTGCTTGCCCTTGTGGTCCAGTGCTTAGGTCTCTGGTCTGGGAACAAAATCTTCTTCCACTACTGTTCACGGCCTCTTGCAAGCTGCTGCTTACTGGTAATGCAAAGTGCTAGCTGCTCAGTCACGCCCAGCTCTTTGTGATCCCAGGGACTGTAGCCCCTCAGACTCCTCTGTCCGTGGAATTCTTCAGGCAAGAATACTGAAGTGGGTAGCCATTCCCTTCTGCAGGGGATCTTCCCGACCCAGGGATCGAACCCCCCTCTCCTGCGTGCCAGGGGATTCTTTCCCACCTGAGCCACAGCTGCCTGCATCCCAGTGTGAGTCATTCATATGCAGCATTTCTTCCAGGTTTCCTTTGGCCAGTTATCTTGTTTTACCTAATTCTGAGTCTGTATTTGGTATATCTCCGGGTCTTCCTACATGCATGAGTATCTCTCAGCCAAGATGGATTCTAGTCAAGAGGCCTATGGGTAGGTTGACATCACCTACTATGGGGTGGTGCCCCTCCCATTCTGACTTCCAAGAAACCGTTCTGTGTGTGTAGAGTCAGAAAGGTCTCCTTGACTTGGAGAATGGGGAATATGTGCTGTCTTTAATCTCTTATCTGAGCAAGGCTCTGCTTCTCCTCCATTCTGCTGTTGTGGCCCATCTGTCCACCAGGGATGGACTCCAGCTGCTCAGCCTGGGGCCCAGCAGCCTTCTGTCCCAGTCCTACATCTCACTGCCTTTCTCATATTTGGAGAATTCTTGACCCTAGAATTCTTACTGAAAAAAACAGATCATGACTCTGCTACAAAGTTTAAATACTCAATTTCCAGTCTTCTATAGTTAGAAGTGGGATAAATGACATAAAGCCACCTGGACTTTGCTTGGGAGCTAGTTTCTAAGGGTAGCAGAGAGTAGGGCTGGTGTCCTGTGCCAGTACAGATGTTGGGAGTGTGGCCCTTAGTTTCTGTGTTCAGCAGTAGCTGTTTATGACCACTCACTGTGGTTCTGTGAGTTGAATTTGGATATGAGTCTTGTTGGTTTTTCCAGTAGTCATATATGGATGTGAGAGTTGGACTATAAAGAAAGCTGAGTGCCAAAGAATCAATGCTTTTAAACTGTGGTGTTGGAGAAGACTCTGGAGAGTCCCTTGGACTGCAAGGAGATCCAGCCAGTTCATCCTAAAGGAGATCGGTCCTGAATATTCATTGGAAGGACTGGTGTTGATGAAGAAACTCCAATACTTTGGCCACCTGATGCGAATAACTGACTCATTTGAAAAGACCCTGATGCTGGGAAAGACTGAAGGCCAGAGGAGAAAGGGAGGACAGAGAATGAGATGGTTGGATGGTATCACCAACTCAATGGACATGAGTTTGAGTAAACTCCAGGAACTGGTGATAAACAGGGAGATCTGGCGTGCTGCAGTCCATGGAGTTGCAAAGAGTCAGACACGACTGAATGACTGAACTGAATGAACTGAACTGAACTGGTCTTCTTATGTAGCTTCTCTCATTTCTGGCAGTTCTAAAAATGACCCATCATTCTCCTAATGAACTACTTTTCTATTCAGACTAATCAGTTCAGTTCAGTTCAGTCGCTCAGTCGTGTCCGACTCTTTGAAACCCCATGAATCGAAGCACGCCAGGCCTCCCTGTCCATCACCAGTGAACTCCCGGAGTTCACTCAGACTCATGTCCATCAAGTCAGTGATGCCATCCAGCCATCTTATCCTCTGTCGTCCCCTTCTCCTCCTGCCCCCAATCCCTGCCAGCATCAGAGTCTTTTCCAATGAGTCAACTCTTTGCATGAGGTGGCCAAAGTACTGGAGTTTCAGCTTTAGCATCATTCCTTCCAAAGAACACCTAGGGCTGATCTTCTTGACTGGTTGGATCTCCTTGCAGTCCAAGGGACTCTCAAGAGTCTTCTCCAACACCACACTTCAAAAGCACCAATTCTTCAGCGCTCAGCCTTCTTTACAGTCCAACTCTCACATCCATACACGACCACTGGAAAAATTAGTCTGATTCAGACTAATGAGAAGGTATCAAATTTCTGATAGGAAAAAGAAACCACTCTAGGCTTTTCACCTAAGGGTATTTAATATCAGGAACTAAATACAGAGTAAAGGAGAAACAAAAAACCAAACAAGGAATGTTGAGGCGACCCAAAGATTAACAGCTGCAGAGAGGTGCTGCCTCTCCTAGGACCGGAGTCGCAGTGGCCCACGTGTTTTCCGATCCCAGAGGCTGAGCGAACCAGTGCGAGTTTGAATCAGCCTGTCTTGTGGGAGGTGAAGCTAAGGAGACACAGCCAGAATCAGAGACGTGGCCTGAGGCAAAGCAAGACAGGAAGAAACACCCTGACTTTTCCCTCCTCCTTCCTCCAGGCGCTGCTGGCAGAACTCACCCCGAGGCCAGCTGCAAGGGAGCCTTGTCAATCCCGGCCAAGCAGGACAGAGCACGGGGAGGGCAGAGGATGCACGCAGGAGATAACGCACGCAGGAGATAACGCACACACGACAAGTGTGCTGAGCTCATCACTGTGGCTTTCAAATAGAAGTGTTGTTGATAAGATGCTAAGCGAACATCTCCAAGTGAAATACAAAAGTACACTGGATATTAAAATCTACAGAGTTGGTATTACGTTGAGGGTTCTCCCAGCAGGAAAGCTATAGGTACACAGTGTCATCCCAGACTTTATTCAGTACTGTTAGCAGCCGTGTCCTCTCATTTCACTGTTTCACTCTCACGGGCTCTGCTTTTTCTCTTTCAGTCTGGAACCCTGGGGCAGTCTCCACTGTGACAGAGAACCAGTAATAACCGTGTGCATGCATGTGTGTGTGTTAAGTCGCCTCGGTCGTGCCCGACTCTATGCGACCCTATGGACTGCAGCCAGGCTCCTCTGTCCATGGGGATTCACTAGTGTGGGTTGCCATGCCTCCTCCAGGGGATCGTCCTAACCCAGGGATCGAACCCGTGTCTCTTATGTCCCCTGCATTGGCAGATGGGTTCTTTACTACTAGCACCACGTGGGAACTACTTCTCTTCTCAAATATCCAAGTTTCCAGTCTTTTCTAGACTTTTTCTAAATTTCTTGGCCGTGTGGTTTTTCCCATTAAATGGCTGGAGTGCCATAGCCCATGAGAATGAGTTAAGCCAGTAAGTCATCAGGGAGTGGCTATACAGCCGGCAGAGGAGTGGTCCAGGGCTGGAAGAGCTCCCAATAGTTGTCTGTGATTCACCTAGAGCGACCTCAGCCCCAGGGGGAGACGGCAAAGGCCTACCCTCAGGGAGAACCATATAATAACGGTAATATAATTCATGACCCCAAGACCTCAGCTTCCAAGGTTCCTTTTCCTTGTTTTGTTCTGAATAAGGTTTTGATTTGCCCTGAGTCAAAATTGGAGACTGAGTTTGATTTTTTTTTTAAATTTTTGTAACAGTACCTCCAGTGCTTAACATAGTCCAATATAAGTGTGGTGAAGAAGAAAAACAATGAAAGAGTAAATAAGAGAATGGAAGAATGCGTAATAGCCTCTCCATCATGTGGCCACGTGAGATAAATGACTCATACTTCCTTTTCTGCGGCTCTTCCTAGAGGTGAAGTGTTAGTCGTGCAGTTGTGCCCGACTCTGTGACCCCATGGACTGCAGCCGCCCAGGCTCCTCTGTCCATGAGATTTTCCAGGCAAGGATGTTGGAGCAGGTTGCCGTTTCCTTCTCCAATCCTAGAGATGGGTGTGTGTATTTTATGACATCTGCTGCTGTAGAAAGGAAGAAGATGAGAAGCCCAGAAGCTTAGAGGCTTCCAAAATGCAGAAAAGCGAAGAGATGGCTCTTTCTCTTTGCTCCAAAGGAATGGCTCAGTGGCCAAAGATGGTGCTGTGTTAACTTGAGTCTGCCTTTCTGCCTTTGGCCTGTATCTCTCCATTCAAAGTAGCTGCCAGGTCAAGTTGCTGTGGAAATTTCCTTTGGTGCTGTAGAAAGGAAGAAGATGAGAAGCCCAGAAGCTTAGAGGCTTCCAAAATGCAGAAAAGCGAAGAGATGGCTCTTTCTCTTTGCTCCAAAGGAATGGCTCAGTGGCCAAAGATGGTGCTGTGTTAACTTGAGTCTGCCTTTCTGCCTTTGGCCTGTATCTCTCCATTCAAAGTAGCTGCCAGGTCAAGTTGCTGTGAGAAATTTCCTTTGGGATAATGCAAGCCTGTGGTTCTCTCTTCTAAGGTAAGAATTTTTATGATGGGAAAGGAATGGGGAGTTTTTACTCTGAAAGTTGAACTCAGTTTTCGATGTGGCAAAAAAAAAAAAAAAGCAAGGGGAGACACTAGTTCCTAAACTCTGCTTGTTTTATGAGACTTTTCATTGTGAGTAACTGTTTGATGACAGAGGATTCTAGAGTCCCAAAGCTTGCAAATGGCTAGGTCTCTATGGACGGGCTTCCTCTGACTCCACTATCTTCTCCATGAAAGCCTGCCTTTGCACACACCCCCAGACACACAGAGACACACACATGTGCATGCACGTACACACTGGTGTTCCCCCACCAGCCCCAAGGCTGCCTTCCTGTTGTTAATTTATGATTCTTCTTGCCTGGTGTCTGTTTTGGCTGATGCTGAAGTGACTGTCTCCCTCTGGAGATCTTGGGATACTCCAGGAAGTTGGAAAAGATCAGGACATGGGGTCTAAAAAATAACAGTGGATAACATCTGGTTGGATGAATAATAGGTACAGAGGGATGTCTTGCAGCTTTCCAGAGACCAGGACCATATGCTCCTCAAGGGAAAATATCATCACGTCTCCTGGGTGGCTCATTTTCTTCTCAGTAGGAAGTGAATGAACATGAGACCTCCCTGGAACTGGCTTTCTGGAAAAAAGCTATTTTTGACCATTACCCAGGTTCTCAACTTTAAAACTGAGAGTCCCTGGAGCCACAGTCATAGAGGTGGCTAATAACCTGGAAACCACCCGGGATTCGCAGGAGCCCATCTCGCTGACCTCTCTTACTGGAGTCCACTATTAACCCCAGAGAATGGTTGGATCATTTTCCAGGAGGCAGTTCAGGCCCCATTAACAGCTTTAGGGCTGTTCATTAGAGATCTAGTCAGAAAGAAGGGGCATATTGGGGGGTAATTCTTTAAGTACGGAAATGTTCCTCTCTGTTGCTCATGCTTTGTGAGCAGGAGTTGTGTGTGTTCCTTTCCTTCACTAGCACCTTTATGGTCTACTTTCCCTTCCTTCCGAGTCTCGTCTCTTCGTCTGATTCCTCCCACTTCTCTGTCTCATTCCCTGTTTTCGCCTCCTCTGTCCTCCTCTCCCATTCTCTTCCCTCCTTCCCACCTTTCTCCTCCTGCTGGTTTTCCTCCTCCTCCTCCTTCTCCCTCCCTTCTCTTCTCTCTTGTTTTCTCTCTTCCAGTTGCTCAGTCTTTCTCCTCTGCCTGGCTCTTCCTTCCTTGTCAAACTTGCTTCAATCGTAACAGTCCCTGCCCCAGATTCACATTCTACCTAGAACTTCATAATGCGAACTTACTCGGAAGTAAGATTGTCTTAAGTGAAAGCAATGGCAGCCCACTCCAGTACTCTTGCCTGGAAAATCCCATGGATGGAGGAGCCTGGTGGGCTGCAGTCCATGGGGTCGCCAAGAGTCGGACACAACTGAGCGACTTCACTTTCACTTTTCACTTTCATGCACTGGAGAAGGCAATGGTACCCCACTCCAGTACTCTTGCCTGGAGAATCCTAGGGACGGGGGAGCCTGGTGGGCTGCCGTCTGTGGGGTCGCACAGAGTCAGACACGACTGAAGCGACTTAGCAGCAGCAGCAACAGCAGCAACAAGCGAAGCTAGCTAAGTTACAATGAGACCATACAGGAGAAGGGTGGGCCCTTGATCCCATGTGATGCTGTCTTGATAAGGAGAGGAGAGGCTCTGAAACAGACCAGCCCAGGGAGAACCTGTGTGGCGATGCAGGCACACTAAGGAGATGGTGCATCTCCAAGTCAAGGAACGCCCGGGACGGCTGGCCAGAGCCAGAGGCCAGGGAGAGGCAAGGAAGGGCTCTTCCCTCACCTTCAAAAAGCATGGCCCTGCCTTCACCCTGACTTTGTATCTGTAGCCTCCAGAATTGTGGGAGAATATGTTGTTTGAAGCCATTCTATTTGTTGAACTAGGAAACTAATACATTTATCACTAGGTTCTGGAATCCTTCTTTCCCCGTTCACAGCCTCATTTTTTCAGACCCGAGCTATTAACCTCATCCACGGCATTCCTGGTATCAGCTGGCTCTTTCTCTTTGAGGGCAAAGCTCACCTCTGCTGGACTCACAGCTCAGCAGCTCTGTGGGCAGCTTCTCTCCTCAGAAGTGTCAGGGTTTGTAAATGTTTCATGAAGGGAACCTCCTTTGACCTGATCTTCCCAAGTGAGTATGCTTTCTTCAAAAAGACAGAAAGATTCAAGAATCTGGGTTTTAAATCTCCAGGTGGCCTTGGGGCAAGTATCTTAACAGCTCTGTGCTCCAATGTCTTCATCAATAAATTAAGAAAACCATTTTGGTCTCGCCTGCCTCTGGAGAATGTTCCTAACAGGAAAGAACCTTCAATAGTACAGGGTAGGATGCTGTGCATGTTTATAGCTCTTTATTGTCCAGACTTAGAATGCTGGGATGAAATAAATATTTATTGAATATTCAAAAGGTGATAGGGACTTAAAAAAATACTATTATATCAAACCTTCAAAGTAACTTGCAGATGGGTGATTCCAATTTAAGTGAGGAAAAAACAGACTTGAAGAGTAGTGAAGGAATGTCACATGCTAAGAAATGGTCTTAATTAAACCCAGATATTCTGACGTCTAATTCAAAGGTTATTCTCACACTACACTGTGACCCTCTGATGTGCTGATTACTTTTTAATGACATATTTCCTTTCCACCTTGAAATATTTCTCTGGTTTCTCAGGAGAAGAGAGTAATCCAATAGAATCTGGTCCCTTTCATAAGATTTTTTCCAGAAATCAAAAAAGAAACATTTTGGTGGAGTAATTGGCGAGAGCAGATAAGAGTCTATAGGGAGGTGAAGGGTGCTTGTAATATTGAAGTTGCAAAGCTTTGGAGGGGACACAAGAAAGCCTGCTTCCAGAAAGGACGGTTATATTCAAGAGTCACAGTGGGGTAGAGAATGTGCAAGTCTGCAGTGGAGGCAGTTTGGAGATGAATTTATCTGCATTGTGTGTGTGTGTGTGTGTGTGTGTGTGTGTGCGTGAGTGTGAGGGAGAGAGAGAGAGAGAGAAAGACTGAGAAACATATAATTTATTTCTTAGGCACCTTCGATTTCTCTACTGTCTACACATCTTCCTGTTGCTGAGTCTCTCCTTTCTTTCCAGAGCCATGGAATGCCGGCTCCTTCTTTAGATGGCTATCTGACAGCCGCTTCGCCGCTGAGGGAGCAGGTCCTTTCTCTTCCCTTCGTGAGGTCCCAGTTGTAGCTTCCATTTCCCCATTTTGAATGTGATTAGGGTGAAGAAAAGCTCATAAAAAAGAAAAGCAAGCCGTCTGATAATTACAGCCCGTGATGTGTTTATCTATAAGAAGCCCACGTTGGAGAAGCATTAGTCACTCTGAGGACGCCCACACAGGCAGACGCCTCACTTATACTGAAGTATATTATTTGCTGTGATATTTATGACCGAATGAGTTTGCCAGCTATCGCCTATCAGGTCATAAACATCTTACTCAGGCTTGAAAAATGGCTTTAATATGGTCTTCTTGGAAGGTTGGGTGGATGGGCTGTATGTGGCTTCCCCCTTCTACACCCCCCGGGAATGGGGTGTGCAGTGCCGTGTCGTGTCCCAGCGTGGGGAGCTGTGTTCCTTTGCCTCGTTTTCTCAGTCCAGTGAAATCCCAGGTCTTAGTTTTACAAAATCCATATCTTGTTCATCTTTGTATCTGCTATGTCTGGCTCATGGCTGTGTATCACAAATTTGCAAAATGGAAGAAGATGAGCTGATTCACCTACGAAGATGCCTAGATTTGAAGATCACGATCTCATGAATTCCTGGGGAAAAACAGAAGACATACTTAGCATCAGGCCTAAGGGCCCCTGAGCTTGTTTATTTGTTTACTCACTTGTTCAGTCATGCGCTTGCTTACTTGTCCAACAAATGCTTACCCAGAGCTGTTGTGTGTAGTGTGCTGCAGGGGCTGAAAGGATGAATAAGAAATGCCTTCCACCTTCAAGGAACTTACAGTCTAGAACTGAATGGAAGAGAGAAAGAGATGGTACAAAGAAGAAAGTAGAGACATAAACATCCTGTGGGTGTGCTGAGGATGAAAAGATGGCTTTTAACTGGAGGCGGAGGCAGGAGTAAGTGTTTGAATAGGATTAGAATGGATGGTGTGTGTGTTTTATGTTTGCAAGTAAAATAAATCAGAGCTAATCTAGCTTTAGATGTTCACAGGGAGTCAGCGTGGTATCTCACAGAATCTAAGGAAGGACTCAGCAAATAAGTCTCAGGCAGGGTAGATGCAGAGATACCCAGGGCCCTCAGGAGTGGAGCGTGCGGCCCTTCTCTTGAGAGGCCCACGGACGGCATGGTTCAGTGCCAATGCTTCTTTGTCTTTCTGGTCCAAACTTCAACTTCCAAGAGACGTGATATGATTAACTCAGCTGAGTGTCAGGAGTTCAGTCCCCAAACTCATTAGCTCTGGCCAGAGGAACTATCCCCAGAATCATGGCTGCTAACTCCTTTGGGCAGTGGAAGGAGTTCCCAGGCCCCTTGGTGCCCTTTGACGACACTGAGAGTCTGCTCCGCCCGAGACCACCCTGTCCTTCCACCCTCCAGGACGAGGTTTCTCAGGCCAATCCCTCAGAAAGGAATTCCTCAGAGCATGTCTTGTCCAGATGGGCTTGTGTCTGACTGTGTATGGTGCACCTCTAAACACTTGTGAGTGCAAGTATAAGCAGGTGTGACTGTGGTTATGTATGACTGTGTGAATGTGCACGTGTGAGCAGATGTGGGAATGTGGCTGAGTGTGTGTGTGTGCTGTGTGTGTGTGAGTGTGATTATCTGTCTGCTTCCCTGGATTCTGCTTTGGCCAGGGTAGTGGGGTGAAGAGATCACAATCAGCAGCCAATCTGAACCTTCTTATGTCAAATGGGCTTCTTCTTAGCACAGCTTTTACAGGCTATTATGTGAGATGTTTTTCTTGTTCTCCATCCGAGAACATTACTAAAATAACCAAGTGCCCTGTTTTGTTAACCTATCTTCTCTGTATGCCATACCAGACAGCCTACTAGAGCAGGGAAGAAAAATACCTCTTCTGCATCACAACAACAGTTTCATCCAGTAGCTTATTTTCTGCAGCATAAGTTTATTTCATCCTTTTCAACTTCGTCTATAGATTTCTTTATATGAAAATCTGTAGGCTGAATAGAGCCATCTCCTTCTCTCTTCCTAGCTACCTCTTTTCTAGGCAAAATAATTCTGATTCTGTGCTTAAGAAAGGGGACTTTGTGTCCGTCTCTCTATTAGGCATTAGAGATGTCTGCTTCTCCAGAGAGGGTCGATGTCTCTCGGTAGAGAAGTTATTTGCAAAGGCCAACGACATAGAAGAACAGGCATACACTCTTGAAAAAAAAATCCTGGGTGCCCTTCCTGGAATGAAGAGCAGATCCTATCAAGATGGCACCATGAGAGACTACCATGCGTGTATCTCAAAGGACTTCGGTTGATGCAGTAAATATTTGTAGTTTCAGCAACCACTCGTGCTCCCCAGAACTTCCGTGGTTACGATCGGAGAGGATAGGAGTCTTACTTACCTCTCTAAGCCTTTTATTAAAGGAACCACCTGGCTGGCCCTGCTGATTTATTCACTACTGGAGAAAGCTGGCTGCATGCATATCAAGGCTAAATCCCTGCAGCACAGGCCCTGATTTTTTTTTTTTTTTATCAGCAGCAGTTAATTTGTAAAGTATTACCTTTTCAAGAGTCAATGTTTGCTCAGGGCCTTCTTGTCCACCCTGAGCATCACTGCTGTGCTTGGGAGCTTGTGGGGGAAAGACTGAGCAGAGAGCTGGAACTGGGGAGGAGGATGGCACAGCTGTTGATTGGGAGGTGTTTATCCTATACAGCAAAGTGATTCAGTTATATATGTGTAAATGTAAATATGCATATGTGTGCATGTCCATTCTTGTCATATTCTTTTCATATGGTTCCTTCCCGGATTTTGAATACAGTTCCTTGTTCTGTAAGTGAGGCTTCCTGGATAGCTCAGTTGGTAACGAATTTGCCTGCAGTGTAGGCGACCCCAGCTTGATTCCTGGGTCGGGAATATCCGCTGGAGAAGGGACAGGCTACCCACTCCAGTATTTGTCAGCTTCTGTACATAGGACCTTACTGTTCATCCGTTCTCTATATTATAGTTTTCACCTGCTAATCCCACACTCTCAACCCATTTCTCCCCAACCCCTTTCCTGCTTAGCAACCATGAGTCTCTTCTCTATGTCTGTGAGTCTGCTTCTATTTTATTTCTGTCATATCTTAGTTTCCACATATAAGTGGTATCATATGGTATTTCCTCTTTCTGATCATACTTCTTTCACATAGTATGATAATCTCTGGGTCCATTCATGTTGCTACAAATGGCATTATTTCATCATTTTTTTAAGACTGAGCAATAATCCATTGTGTATATGCACCATATCTTCCTTATCTCTTCATCTGTTGATGGACATTTACATTGTTTCCATGCCTTGGCTATTTGTGAATGGCTTTACTATGAACACTGGGTCCATGTATTTTTTTAAAGTATAATTTTATTTGGATATATGCCCAGTAGTGAGACTGTTGGATCACATGGCAATTATATTTTAGTTTTCTGAGGAACCTCCATACTATTTTCCTTAGTTGTAGGCCAATTCACTTTTGAGGATTGAATGAAGTAAGGAGTTCTGACACTGCACAGAGAACTGTTTCACAATGCTGGAATTCCACTTTGGATCTTTAAATGGGAACTTTTACTTGTCTTCCTATGTGGCATACATTTTCTTGGGAGTCTTTCCCAGAAGACGGTGGGTACACTGGAAACAGAAACCATGATTTAATCACCTCTGAATCCTGAGGATTTATCAAGGACCCAGGGAATTGAGTGAATGAGGAATTAACTCTAGTTCTTTAAGTTTCTCTAGATCAAAGAGTCATTTATCAAAGCAAATCTATAACTCAAAATCCAATCTTATATACATTCAAGTACAATATAGTATGGTAAGTATAAGTCACTTATTGACTATGACATGTTGCCACAATTTCCAAAGAAATGGTCTATCATAACACGAGCATGTGATCTTTGTGGAGACAGTCTACAAAATATTAGCTCTCAAAGGTCACCATCAGTGACTCCTCTGATCTCACTGAATAGTTTCAGACTGAAAATTATCGTGTTTCTTTCACCTATTACAGTATTTGCCAAGCAATATAAAGTGACCAAAAAGGGAGGAGGCATTACTAGGAAGGGTGTTAAAAATAACATAAAACGATCACATTCACTTTTAAGAAGTTAAGTGTCAGGAAGACTTGAATTCTGATCCCAGCATTACTTCATAATATGTAGCCTGGTCACATTGCTTAACAACTCTCAGGTTCAGTTTCCTCGTCTGTAAAATGGAGGCATTCTTCCTATCTCAAAAGGTTACTGGGAAGACTAAATACCTGGACAGGACTCAGCAGTACTTAACACATAGTAAGAACTCCGTAAGAAGTTAGTTATTATTTTCATCATCATCACCACTGACACCATCATGAGGACTAAGTGAGAAACTGTATCTTAAGGATCTTGCATAGTCCCTGCCATATAACAGACACAGAAGAGGTGGAAGTCAACAAGTGCTAATAATTACAGTTAGACATGATAGATGACACATTTTTAAGTTATGCAAAAAACACAAAAGATCTTGTGTTTCAGATAACCAGCATCAGCTATTTCAAGGTACTTGAAACTAACATTTATTGGGCACTTAACTTTGTACCAGCTACTCACTAGGGTTTTTACAAACTGTTTTTTCCATTTAAGCTAATCATTATTCATAATTTTATAGACAAGTCACTTGAGACACAAAGAGATTAAACTTCTCTCCCAAGGTTGTGTTAGCAAAGATTTCAATGGAATGGATTTGGATTCCGTGTTTGGAGTCCATAGTATATGCTCTTCCTGCTTTTCAAATTTACCTAAACAACAACAGCCGTGTCTCAGAGCTCTCAGGAGCTCTCAGCTATTCTGACCTTCCTCTGTTATGCAGGGAAGCAGACACACTTTGGCTCAGGCTGAGCTCCTCTGTTTGCCAAAAGAGCCATCTCAGGGGGCAGAGCCCGGAGCTGCAGCTCAGCAAACATATGTGTGACTGCGGAGTGCCAAATGCCACGCTGAGATCTGGACTTAGTAAGACGAATAGGAGGTGGCGGTGGCTGCCCTTGAGGAAACCAGAGCCTAGAGAGACGAATTCCGTGTAGTCTGATAGTGTGGGCATAATTATAAAAGTT
The DNA here is from genome assembly GCA_006408675.1 of Madoqua kirkii. Classification (NCBI taxonomy): domain Eukaryota; kingdom Metazoa; phylum Chordata; class Mammalia; order Artiodactyla; family Bovidae; genus Madoqua; species Madoqua kirkii. The sequence goes on from SJYC01061296.1 coordinate 36,945, forward strand.
GAAAGGCAGAGGCGGGCCTGGGCAGCTAGAGGAGCACACAGGAGGGGGACGGGGCAGCCGAGGCTTTGAGGGAAGATTTTCTGGGAGGGAAGATGACAGAACTTAATGTGAAAGGTGAACAAGAGCCGGAAGAGGAAAGGCGGCAAGCGTGTCAGGGACGAGCAGAGAGCAGGAGGAAACACAGAGGTGAGAAGGCGTGGAGCGCTCGGGAGAGGCCCAGAGTGGAAAGTGTGATACAGGAGTGGGCGGATACCCAGTGAAATAGGCAGGGTCAGGTCTCAGATGTGGTGTGTAAGCGGGCCTGGGAGTTTGGACTCTTTCCTGTACATTCTAGGGATCCAATCAAGACCTCCCGGCAGAGGAGCAATAGATAGAAAACTTGGAACTGAAGTAAAAGAGACTGGGAGTAAGGGGACCTCTTGGGTGGCTATTATTCAGAGGGAAAGATGGTAGGAATAGAGAAGGCAGAGATTCAGGAGCATTAGCAGGCCAAGTTTCCAGGACCTGCTGGTTGAGTGTAGGGAGGGAAAGAGGATCAAGGATGATATCCAAGATTTTGATTCAGATAAATAGGAAAGTGATGGTGCATTTAACACCAGTGAGTATTAAGTAGAAGAAGTTTATGGAAAGATACAAAGTATTGATTGCTCTGCATGTTGAATTTGAGGTGCTTCCTGGACACTCAAATGAGGATAAATGTCCACCGGGGGTTGTAGTTTGAAACTGAAATTAAGCAGGAGATCAAGTTTGGAAACCATCACTTCTTGGCCACATCCAAGACCAGAAATTAGCAAGGACTATAGAAGCTTCCCTGGTGGCTCAGAAGTTAAAGCATCTACCTGCAATATGGGAGACTTGGGTTTGACCCCTGGGTCAGAAAGAGCCCCTGGAAAAGGAAATGGCAACCTACTTCAGTATTCTTGCCTGGAGAATCCCATGGACGAGGAGCCTGGTGGGCTATAGTCCACAGGGTCACAAAGAGTTGGACACAACTGAGTGACTTCACTTCACTTTCTTTATTAGTGAAATAGGCAGGGTCAGGTCTCAGATGTGGTGTGTAAGCGGGCCTGGGAGTTTGGACTCTTTCCTGTACATTCTAGGGATCCAATCAAGACCTCCCGGCAGAGGAGCAATAGATAGAAAACTTGGAACTGAAGTAAAAGAGACTGGGAGTAAGGGGACCTCTTGGGTGGCTATTATTCAGAGGGAAAGATGGTAGGAATAGAGAAGGCAGAGATTCAGGAGCATTAGCAGGCCAAGTTTCCAGGACCTGCTGGTTGAGTGTAGGGAGGGAAAGAGGATCAAGGATGATATCCAAGATTTTGATTCAGATAAATAGGAAAGTGATGGTGCATTTAACACCAGTGAGTATTAAGTAGAAGAAGTTTATGGAAAGATACAAAGTATTGATTGCTCTGCATGTTGAATTTGAGGTGCTTCCTGGACACTCAAATGAGGATAAATGTCCACCGGGGGTTGTAGTTTGAAACTGAAATTAAGCAGGAGATCAAGTTTGGAAACCATCACTTCTTGGCCACATCCAAGACCAGAAATTAGCAAGGACTATAGAAGCTTCCCTGGTGGCTCAGAAGTTAAAGCATCTACCTACAATATGGGAGACTTGGGTTTGACCCCTGGGTCAGAAAGAGCCCCTGGAAAAGGAAATGGCAACCTACTTCAGTATTCTTGCCTGGAGAATCCCATGGACGAGGAGCCTGGTGGGCTATAGTCCACAGGGTCACAAAGAGTTGGACACAACTGAGTGACTTCACTTCACTTTCTTTATAAACTCCGGGAGCTGGTGATGGACAGGGAGGCCTGGCGTGCTGCGATTCATGGGGTCGCAAAGAGTTGGACACGACTGAGTGACTGAACTGACTGACTGACTGATATGTCTCTTCCTGACCTACCTAGCCTTCATCTCACCGACTGCCTATTTGCCTGTTTAAGCAGAGTAGCACTACTGTAAAGAAAATCCAATTGCTTGGCCTAGATTCTCACCATGATATCCCATACCTGTGCCTTCATTTATGCTGTTCCATCCATTCAGAAGATGGAATTTTCTACTTTCTTCACTCAGTTAATTCTTATGCAGCTCTCAAGACTCAGCTTTAGCTTCAGGGGCAAATATCTAAATCCCCTCTACAAATAGCCCCCGGATGTCCACAGTCTGCAAGGCAAGTATGCAGCTGGCTTTGACAAATCACACCAAGCCACATCAACGAACATCCTGTGTGTCATGGGGTTTTCCTCTCCCCATTTCCCCTTCCCTCCTCCTCTAGGATTCCATCAAGTCTTCTCTTAGGTCCTGAAGTTTCAAGCACAGCAAGCCTAAGAGTAGTGACCTCAAATGAAGGAGTTTCCCTCCCAACCGCGGTCTGTGCGGCGGGGACCCCACGCGGCCCTTGCCCTGGGGTTTCTCGGTCAGTGCGGTGATCTGCAGTGGGTTGTGTGCAGCTGCTAAGTAATGTCTGACTCTTTTGCAGTCTTCTGTCCATGGGATTTCCCAGGCAGGAATACTGGAGTGGGGTGTTGTTTCCTTCTCCGGGGGAATCTTACCAACCTAGGGATTGAATCCATGTCTCCTGCATTGCAGGGCGATCCTTTACCACGCAGCCACCTGGGAAGCCACTGCATTGGCTTATTGAAAGTCAATACTAAGTCCAAATGACAAACTCACATAAAGGAACACCGTTGCTTGGCCCAGCAGCTCTGGAATCAATACCATTAATTGTAGAATTTAAAGTGAAATAAAGATAGAAAGGGAGAAATGAAGGAAGGAAGGAGGAGAAGGGGAGAAAGAAGGAAAAAGAAAGAAGCAAGGATGCATTCAGTTTCTACTATGTACTCGACTTTGGTAGTGCAGTGGTGAAGAATCTGGCTGCCACTACAGGAGGGGCAAGTGACTCAGGTTCGATCTCTGAGTTGGGAAGATCCCCTGGAGGAGGAAAAGGCATCCCACTCCAGTATTCTTGCCTGAAAAATCCCATGGACAGAGGAACCTGGTGGACTGTAGTTCATAGACTCGCAGAATCGACTGAACACACATACACAGCAGACTTTATACACAAAGCTGGTGATCGAGAGGCTTACTTGACCTCCATCTATGAAGCTCTTACTCTGTTCCAAATATACAGACACGGAGGATACAGAGGCAAATAAGCATTTACTCAAGCTTTGCAACGCCTATGATTTAGGGAGGCAGACAAGTACCTAATGAGTACCCAACAGAGTCATTTTTATGTACAGAAGGCTATGGAAGCACACAGGAGGGAATGGTTTTCTTCGGTTGGGGAGGGAGGTGGTCAGAGAAGACTTCACAAAAGACTTATAGGAGTTTTGAGCTGAGATGGGATGGGGGAGTGTCCCAAGCAGAGATCTGCAGGAGCAAAGCTCTGAAATGCACACAGCTGCCAGTATATTTGGGATTGCTGAGCACTTTGGCTCAAAGTGGCTCCTACCCACCAGTGCCCAACAGACTAGCTCCCCGAGCGTTACATTCTTTATTTGCTTTTAATAATTAAGCACTGAGGAAGTGGCTTTGATTGTCAGCCTCACTCTTGGGGTTAATTAGATATTTCCAACTAACTAGCCAAATGCTTGCTTTTGTCCCAAGCTTGGCTCCCCCTTTCTTTCCCTTTCCCTAAACATTGATTTCTCCAGAGAGCTCTTGTTGGAGAACTGACTGGAGCTAATTATTCGAGATAATTAAGATCGCTAAGCAAAGCAATTCAATTCCTTCTATTAAAAAATAATTTTTTTGGAGAAATGTTAATGCCTGCATAACACACCATCAATAAAACTCTTTTTAAAAGGTTAAGTTGGCTGAGTGCAGCATTGAATTGAGAATGACTGGGTTCAAACGAAATCCAGTAAAGATATTTAGCAGAGTAATGAAGTTTATTCAGGAACAAATGGCTTTTGCTTGTCAGAGTTTGTTTTTACTCAAGGCAGCCTTGAAATGCAAAGGACCAGGTCAGCCCAAGACAACTGTACGAAAAGAAGTTTGTTTTCTGTGACCTTCGGCTCCTGCTTTGCCCACCCTCTGCTCTTCCTCTCTCCCTCCAAGGTATAAGCCTGAGAATCTGACTTCCTTTTTTCCTCCATTTCCTTCCCTCCTTTCTGTCCTCTAAGGCTATAATTCTCTCCAGTGTCCTCTGCATCACAGAAGGATGACACAGAGGTCAGAACTCTTGACAACTTGGGGAGGGGGATGGGTAGAATATTCAGTATTGAAAAAGCAGCTTGAATTTGATGCCAACATTTAAACATTTGGAGACGTCACATAAATCCAAATTTCTAGCTCTTAGAAGCCTGGCATTCCTCCATGATAGCAATTGACTGGAAGAGAGCAGCGCTGTCCCTTTTAGAAGATGCACACGAGCCAAGAGCCCACCCAGCCTCCTCCATTTGTTACCTTACCATGCTTGGTCCTGTAGGCATTGAAGTTTGGAGCCCTTGATGGAAATTACTCTTTCCACTTTCCCCCTCCGCCATTGCACCCAAACTAGCATTTCTCTTTTCTTGGACAGATTTTAATTTTGTGATCAGAAAACAATCTGATTAAGCAAATCCATTTACTGAGAGTAAATGGCTAATTGTTTGCTTAATCCCAGCAGGGTGATTGCATTTTCAAATGGTTTCACTTGGATCTCTGTTCAACTTTTGGGTCCTGTGCCAGAGAAAAAGGAAGAATATTGAGTTGTAGGAGGAGTCTTATTGGATAGCCAAATCACCTGGGTGGTCTGCAAATGCTTTCATGGAGAGAGAAGAGGTTTGTGCTCAGACAGACCCAGGTCCACATCTGGATCGTCCCTTGTTATCTCTGGTTACCTTCACAGTTTCTGAGCCTCCGGTTTGCACATCTAGCTTGTTCCTAGGACTGTTGAAAGGTTCTGCTGGATCAGTAGATGGAAAGTGCTTAAAACATATTAGCTGTCAAAAAAATATTACTCTTGCTACTTTTACTTTCATCTGGGCCTGGAGAGAGATATTCTGAATGTGTCTGAATGACTACAGAATCTCACTTTTTTATTTACAAAGAATTATATTCAAAATAAATGTCAAAAAACACATTTACTATTTAAAAAACACTTGCTTAAATTACCTGATTTGGTGATGCCCATACATAGCCATCATCCTAGCTAGAAACTGTACAAAAGATCACTCAGTCATTCATTCTTTCATTGGTGCTTGCATTTATTCAACAGCCTCTGCTGGGTCTGTTTTAATTAGCGTTCACTAGGTTATGATGTGATAAGAAACACACCCGAAACCTCAGTGGCATACGACTGAATAGCCACTGCTTCTTCATATTCTATACTGGCTGCAGGTCAGCTACGGCTGTAGCTCTGTTCTGGCTTCCGGGATCCAGGATGAAGGAGCAGCCTCTACCTGGGACTTGCCATTCTTATAGCAGGTAGGGACGGAGCTGTCATAGCATACAATGCCTTTTGAAATTGCTCTTTGGAACTGTTGACCATCACTACCCCTTCACGTCTCACTGGCCAAAAAAGAAGCCACACGATCACGTTGTTGTTGTTCAGTCACTTAATCGTGTCTGACTCTCCGCGACCCCACGGACTGTAGCCCGCCAGGCTCCTCTGTCCATGGGATTTCTCAGGCAAGAATACTGGAGCGGATTGGCATTTCCTTCTCCAGGAGATCTTCCCAATTGAGGGATCGAACCTGCGTCTCCTGCATTGACAGGTGGGTTCTTTCCCACCAAGCACCTGGGAAACCCCAAACATGATCCTGGGTGCTGTCAATGGGCATGGAAACTACTTTTCTCCTAGGAGAATGTGGCAAGTCACAGCAATGGGGAGGGATGCTTAACTGTTTTACTGGGAAGACGGAAGCAGGTGATTGGGACCGCACACTAAGTGCCAGGCATAAAAGAATGGACATGATGTGGACTTGTCTCTCAATGAACTTACAGTTAAGAGCGGAAGATGGACCTGACATGATTGCAGGGAAATATAATTAATGGCTCATAACGAGCACTGTTGTAAGTAATTTACACGTATTAAGTAATTTAATCCTCATACAACTCTGTGATGTACTGACTGTTATTATATCCTCTCCATTTTATGTAAGGAAAAGGGGCGCTCACGGTCAAGAAACTCACCCAAGATCACAGAGACAGTCCCCGGCAGGGATTAGACTGGTACCTGGGTGATGTGACTCAGGCGCTGTTTGCTTGACCACAGCACTGAACTGTTGCTCTGGGGATGATGGAGGGAGGCCCCGAGGCTCTGGTGGCATAGGTTGGAGGTAGGGATGGGGTAACACTAGATGAGATGATCTTAAGCACGGAGGAGGGCTTAGCCAGTTGGAGGAAAAGGCACTCCTGATGGAGAGGAAAGAAGAAACAGAGGCTCAGAGTGGCCCCAGTCCTGAGGGCGGTATCAGGAGCATTTGGATGCTGCTGAAGCTGGAGATCCACGACTGCAGAGGAGCCAGATCTCGGAGTCTGGTTTTATCTTTTAAGGTTCTGGGGAACCACTTAGAGTGGCTTTGGAAGTACAGGGAGACTGGTGTGGGGCGATTACAATATGTCCCTCTATCTCTCTCCTCCAAAAAGATTTGCTATTTAGGAAATCCATTTTCCTATTTACAGGATCATCTTTTCCTTTCTGCCTGCCTCTGCCTCCCCAGGGTAGGTGTGCTGAGTGTGGAGCAGAGGTTGATGGCTTCTGCGTTGACGAAAGAGACGGCTGATGTGCTCTGGTTGGGGTACTTCTACCGCATCACACTTGTAGTCCACAGGTTTGCAGAAACATTGAGCATTTTTGTTTCCCCCGCGAAGCGGAATGTCTGCAGCTTTATTTTTCTCCAGGGTGTAGTGCCGAATGTTATTTATCGTTCTGACTCTGAATTCAGTGGTGTCTTTCTTTTCTATTTCCTTCTGACAGATGATTTGCTCTTGAACAATTAACAGACTGAAGGCTGCGTTCCATCTCCTCACGCTCTCCTGCCAAGGCACCCTGGGAGTTCAGCAGGAGGAAGGCTTTCTTCTTGATCCTATTACTCCTGCCCAGCATCAAGAAGGATTAATTAACCCACCAGGTTTCGCCTCATTACCAGGAAGGAGGAAAAGTCAGTGACACCGGAATTCAAACATGGAGAAAGCCAAGAATTCGGTGCTCGAGAGCCTGAGAGCCCTTCTAAGACAGCCCCAGGGGGCCAGTGGGTGACCCGGTTGGTACAAATTACAGACCCTCACAGTCCTTGTGTGAGTCATCCTCAGAACTCACATTTCTGTTCTGCAGAATCGACCACAAACTCTGAGTGGAGCCCCACCGGGGCCAATAAGAAACTGTCTCATTCTTCAGAAGCTCACTGTCTGGTCTGATCTGGGGAGCACAATCACACCCCTCTCCCTGGGTTGTTGTGTGAGTTGATTAAGTGTGGTCCACATGTACTTGGTAACTCAGTGCTATGTAAACGTTAGTTATTACCATTTTAACACTTGATATGCAGACATTCCAGCAGTGGCTGAGCCCTTGTTTGGGAAGAGGACTGTATGCGGGGCTCCTGGTTAGGTGAAAGGATTGAAACCATTGTCTTTGCTGTTCTGGAAAGTGCAGCAGATGAGCACGTGAAATACTAGCGACAGACCCCGGGCCTCAAAACAAAGGTTCAGCTCACATGCCAGCCAGGGCTGGTTGGACGGTCGTCTGGAGTACTTGCTAAAACGGATTCTGAAGTTGTTTCTAAGCTCAGTTTAAAAGGATGTTGAGGCCAAAATGAAGTGCTTGTTGGTTTTCCAATCCCATTGACCCAGTGTTTGTTCACGAAGACAAGCTGAAGCCTGGAGCATAACATGAGGCGGGCGTGGCAGGCCAACCTCAGGTAAACACTGTGCAGAAGATGGAACCTATCCTTGGGGCCTGATCCTGCATCTGGAAAAGTGACTGCTTACAGCTGGGAGTTACAGTCCTCAGGAAGGCATGCCCAAAGGCATCAAAACCCTGTGCTAATGCAGGCCCTGGGAACCCCAGGACGAAAAGCTGGGAGACTCCGAACGTTCAGGAACTGGAATGGGGCATTGGGGCAGGTAACCAGCTCTGCATACAACTCCAGGAGCTGCAGCTGGAAAGCTGGGGTATACACATGGAAGGCGAAGTCCAAGTTTACATCTTTCACGATGAGTCCTGCTTGCCCTTTGAACCCACCTACCTGTTGATCTTGAACAGATTCAAGACCGTAAGGAGATAAAAAAAAAATCTGTATGAAGGTCAAGAAGCAACAGTTAGAACTGGACATAGAACAACAGACTGCTCCAAGTTGGGAAAGGAGTACATCAAGGTGTATATTGTCACTCTGCTTATTTAACTTACAGGCAGAGTACATCATGTGAAATGCTGGGCTGGATGAAGTACAAGCTGGAATCAAGATTTCAGGGAGAAATATCAATAACCTCAGATATGCAGATGACACCACCCATATGGCAGAAAGTGAAGAGGAAATAAAGAGCCCCTTGAAGAAAGTGAAAGAGGAGAGTGAAAAAGTTGGCTTAAAATTCAACATTCAGAAAACTAAGATCATGGCATCTGGTCCCATCACTTCATGGGAAATAGATGGAGAAACAGTGGAAATAGTGTCAGACTTTATTTTTGGGAGGCTCCAAAATCACTGCAGATGGTGATTGCAGCCATGAAATTAAAAGTCGCATGCTCCTTGGAAGAAAAGTTACGACCAAACTAGACAGCATATTAAAAAGCAGAGACATTACTTTGCTGATGAAGGTCCATCTAGTCAAAGCTATGGTTTTCCCAGTAGTCATGTATGCATGTGAGATTTGGACTATAAAGAAAGCTGAGCTCTTAAGAACTGATGCTTTTGAAGTGTGGTGTTGGAGAAGACTTTTGAGAGTCCCTTGGACTCTCAATCTTATAGGAAATCAGTCCTGAATATTCACTGGAAAGACTGATGCTGAAGCTGAAACTCCAATACTTTGCTACCTGATGTGAAGAGCTGACTCCTCGGAAAAGACCCTGATGCTGGGAAAGATTGACGGCAGGAGGAGAAGGGGATGATAGAGAATGAGATGATTGGATGGCAGCACTGAGTCGATGGACATGAATTTGAGCAAGCTCCGGGAGTTGGTGAAGGACAGGGAAGTCTGGCCTGCTTCAGTCCATGGGGTCACGAAGAGTCGGACACAGCTGAGTGACTGGACTGAACTGACCTGTTGATCTTGAACAAATCCAAGACTGTAATGAGGTGAACGTACCATTAGGTGGCGATGTACGAAAGGTTATTTTCTTTTCTTTTTTTTTCCTCCCCCTTGTCCGCAAAGAAGAGGAGTGCCTCGGGTTTGTCTTTAACCCTAACCCTAGGCTCACAAACACTCACTCCAGTGTCCTTGCCTGGAGAATCCCAGGGACGGGGGAGCCTGGTGGGCTGCCACTTATGAGGTCGCACAGAGTCGGACATGACTGAAGCGACGCAGCAGCAGCAGCAGCAGCAGCAGCAGCAGCAGCAGCAGCAGCAGCAGCAGCAGCAGCAGCAGCAGCAGCAGCAGCAGCAGCAGCAGCAGCAGCAGCAGCAGCAGCAGCAGCAGCAGCAGCAGCAGCAGCAGGCTCACAAGCAACTGACTCACCCGTGCCTCTGAGTAGACAGAACCGTTTGGCATCCCCAGGTGCCAGCGGCACGAGAGGGCTGCGTGCCCTTGGGTGCAGGCGGGCGCGCGCATGCGCACGCTTGCCTGTCTGCATGTGTTCTGCTTCAGTGTCGGTGACCCGCAAATGAGGCCGCAGGAACACTCTGGCAGCAGCTGACCACGCGGGGCCACACTCTGTGAAAATGGATTGCCTCTGTCTTCTCTGCTTGATCCTTGCTGAGGGAAAAGACTTAAACTAGATTTCGAGGAGCGCTCCATGGCAACCCTCTTTGGAACAAGCTCATTTCCCTAGAAGCTGCCGACTTTTCTCCCGGTTTAAAAAGGCCTCCTCGTCCCTTGGCCCCAGACAGGCGGTATTCCTTCCCAACGCCACTTCTTTGTCTTGATGCTATTGTTGCGTGGCCAGTGGAGGCTTCTCCCCATCCTGCGCTTTTCTCTCTGGGTCTTGACCACGCTGCTCATCAGCTTCCCACCTAAGCATAGGGCTGGTACCAGCTTCCACGGAGTCCCCAGAGTCAGAGGGACAAAATCAGCCTTTCTCTGTTCACACAGGTTGTACTAGAGCCCTCTCACCCTGGGGGTGGCTGGAGGGGCGAGCACACAGTTTTAGTTTTGTCTTTTTAATGGAAATATAATTGATTTACAGTGTTGTTATGTGTGTGTTCTTTGTAAGATACTATACATTATTACAAGGTATTGAGTACAGTTCCCTGTGCCATACATTGGGTCCTTGTTGGTTATCTATTTTACGTATACTGGTGCATTGGTGTTAATCTGAGCCTCCTAATTTATCCCTTCCCACCCTTTCCCCTTTGGTAACCGTAAATTTGTTTTCGAGGTCTATGAGTCTGTTTCTGTTTTGTAAATAAGTTCATCTGGATCACTTTTATAGTCTACTTATAAGCAATATCATATGATATTTGTCTTTGACTCACTGCCAATTTTGGTTTATAAGTCAAAACAAAGACAAAGTGTGATTCTGAAGGAAAATGCATCTTGGTGAAAGACATACTTAAAAGTGCTGAAGAATAAATTCTGTTCTGTCCTTGGGGGCCACCCTGTCAGCAACTTTACTTGATTTTCTGTTGATTATAGTTCTCGCTCTGTGTGTCTAGGGAAGAATTTCACCCATATTCCTTGAATTCCTCCCTAAGGCAAAGTACTAGGCCAGGAGCCACAAAGAGACCCGGTTTGTAAAACTCAGCCTTTGCTCTGCAGTTTCTTTTACCCAATTTGAGATGGACTAGTCACCCATCCGCACAAATACAGATACCACTGTGCCGGGTGATGCTCGTGTATGCCACATGCCCTACGAGAGGGCCCACGTCAGGCACAGTGAACCCCTGAGGGGGCTGGAATGCCATTCTTTTCTTCCTTGTCTGAAAAAAGACAAAAGAATACAAATGTGAGCCATCTTGCAGGAATACTATTGAATCTGCTCCGTTTTACACATTTACAGGAGCCGAAGCTATTTAGTCTAATAGGTAAAAATGGTACAAAGATAACTAGGGTAGGAAGCAGAATATGGAAAGTAAGATGCAGCACATGGTGAATTCTGGGGATTTAGGAGATGGGAGCAACGCAGCTGAGAGCAGGGGCGTGGGCACTGGGAAAGGGCCCTCCCTTGAGATAAGCTTTAATGGATGAATGAATGATTTCAAGGGAAATATTTTTTAGCTTTATTGATGTATAGCTGACAAATTTGTAAGTTATTTAAAATGTTTTTTGTGATGATTTGATCTATGTATAGATTGTGAAAGGATTCTCACCACGCAGTTAATTAGCATATCTATCACCTCTCATGTTTATCTTTTTTATTTGTATTTTTAAATGAGAACATTTAAGTTCTCTCTTAGCAAATTTCAAACAATTGTTATCAACTATAGTTATCATGTTTTAGAACTGATCCTCAGACCTGCTTATCTTATGAAAGTTTGTGCCCTTCAACCAACCTCTCCCTATTTAGACACCCCCAGCTCCTGGTAATCACCTTTTTACTCTTTGCTTTTATGAGTTCGACATTTTTGGATTCCACTTGTAAGCGAGATCAAATGCTATTTGTCTTTCGGTGTCTGGATTATTTTGCTTAGCATAATACCCCCAAATCCATCCATGTTGCAAGTGGCAAGGTTTCCTCCTTTTCCTGCCTGAATAACATTCCATTAGGTATATGTGTGTGTGTGCGCGCATGTGGTGTACGCGTGCGTGCGTGTATCTTATTCTTTATCTATTCCTGTGTTGATGGACAGCTGGGTCTTTTCCATGTGTTGACTGTTGTGAATAAGGCTGCAACAAGCACGTGAGTGCAGCTTCTTCTTCAAGATAGTCATTTTACTTCCTTTGGACGTATACCCAGAAGTGGGGCTGCTGAGTTATATGGTGGTTCTCCTTTTAGCTTTTTGAGACTCTGTGCTGTTTTCATAGCGGCTACACACGTTTAAATTCTCGCCAAGAGTGCACAAGCTGTCCCTTTTTGCCACGTCCTCACCAACGCTTTTCCCTTCCCTTTTTTGCTGAAACCGCTTTAGCAGATGTGAGGTGATACCTCATTGTGGCTTTGCTTTGCATTTACCTGATGGCTCGTGACGCTGAGCTCTTTTTAAGTAGCTGTTGGACAATTGTTTATCTGCTTTGTTGCTGTTTTCATAGTGGCTACACACGTTTAAATTCTCGCCAAGAGTGCACAAGCTGTCCCTTTTTGCCACGTCCTCACCAACGCTTTTCCCTTCCCTTTTTTGCTGAAACCGCTTTAGCAGATGTGAGGTGATACCTCATTGTGGCTTTGCTTTGCATTTACCTGATGGCTCGTGACGCTGAGCTCTTTTTAAGTAGCTGTTGGACACTTGTTTATCTTCTTTGGAAAATGTCTGTTCGGTTGCTCCGCTCATTTTAAAGTTAGATTGTTTGGGTTTCTTTCCATTTTTCTGACTTCAGCTGTATGCTTTCTTTATATACTCTGGGTACTAGTTCTTTATCAGGTATACGATTTGAAAATATTTTCTCTCATTCAGTCGGTTTTTGATGGTTTCCTTTGCTGTTTAGTAGCGGTTTACTTTTTGTAATCGCACTTGCTTACTTTTGTCTTTGCTTTTGATGTCATACCCCAAATAACCATTGCCAAGACCGATGTCAAGGAGCTTTCCTCTTATATATGGTTTTGGCTCTTACATTCAAATCTTTAACCCATTTTTGAACTGATTCTTCTGCACGATATGAGATAGGGTTACTCTTTTGCACGTGGCGGTCAGTTTTCCCAGCACCATTCACTGAAAAGCCTGTGCTTCACGGTGGTATGTTCTTGACTCCTTTGTCATACAGTAACTGGCCATATGTGCATATGTGTGTTTCTGGATTTTCCATTCTGCTTGGTTGTCTATTGTTATTACCACAAACTCGGTAAATAGTTTTAAATAGGGAAGTGTGATGTCTTCAGCTTTGTTCTTTTTTTCTCACAATTACTTTGGTGGTTCAAGGTCTTTTGTGGTTCTATATAAATTTTAGGATTTTTTTTTTAACATTTCTGTGAAAAATGTCATTGAAATTTTGATAGATGTTGCATTGAATCTATAGACTGTTCGGGGCACTATGGACATTTTAACAATATCAGTTCTTCCAATTCATGGATTTGGAATGTCTCCATTTATTTGTCTTTCCTTCAATTTCTTTCCTTAGTGTCGTGTAGTTTTCAGTGTACAGATTATTCGTCTCTTTGGCTAAATTTATTCTTTGGTATTTTCTTCTTTTTTGATGCAATTGTAAACATGATTGTTTACTACAAGGTATTTTTAAATGTTTTTATTGAGATATACTTCAGATACTACAAAATCCATCTATTTAAGGTGCACAGTGCAATAAGTTTTATGTATTCATGGAGGTAAGCAATCATCACAGCGATCTAAATTTAGAACAGTTTGTCACTGTTACAGAAAGAAAGCCAGCACTAATGAGCAGTCATTCCTGTTTCCCACCACTTCTCAGTCCTAGACAGCCCACAATCTCCACTGTGTCTCTGTAGAGTTCTGTATTCTAGGTTTTTTACGTTAATGGCATTATATTATATGTGGTCTTTTGTGACTGGCTTCTTTCGCTTAGCATGATTTCAGGGTTCATCCATGTTGTAGTGTGTATCAGTATTTCAATTTTTTATGGCCAGATAATGCTCCCCTGTATACCACATTTTGTTCATCCATTCACCAGTTGTAAGATATTTGAGTTATTTCCAAATTTTGGCTACTGTAAGTAGTGGTGCAATGAACATTCATGAACATGTTTATCTCGGGTATGTACCTAGGAGAAGAGTTCCTACGTCATATGTTACCTGTTACATGGAACTTTTTGAGAAACTACCAAACTGTTTCCCAAAGTGATTGCTACTTATTTCATCCCCATCAGCGACAATGAGGATTCCATCTTTTCCTTATACTTGTTATTGTCTGTCTTTTTAATAATAGATGTCCTGGTGGCTATGACATGGTATCTTATTGGGGTTTTGATTTACATTTCCCTAAATACTGATGATGCTAGCATCTGTTCATTTGCTTATTGTCCATTTATATGGGAGTTTAGGGGAAGAAATGTTTATTCAAATTCTTTGCCCATCTTAATTGGATTCTGTGTCTTTTTATTATGGAGTGAATGAATGAGTTTTTGAGAGGCAGGGTTTAGTAGCAAAAGCTTCTGTATGGAAAAAGGTGAATGCTAGTCAAGAGTGGGAAATAAAACTGATTGGCTGGAGGGTAGCATTTATGTAGATGTGAATCTGGATTTAGCAGAGATAACTGCCAAACATCTCTATTTATCTATCAAATGGGGATAGCAGTAAGACAAGATGCAATAAAGAACCAGTGTTTACAGATAGGGTAAGCTCATTGGAAACTGATGACATTGTTGTTACTGGCTGCATAAAATGGGTTGATCACAACCTTAGGAATATTATGTGTGATCTGATTTAATCCTCCCAACCACTCTATGAGTCCTCCACTTTTCATATGGGGAAAATAAAGGTCATAGAAGTTAGCTAACTTGCCCCAGGTTATCCAGCTAATAAACTGCAAAAATAAATGCCAAACTCAGGTCTGTCAGCTTCTGCATGCCTTGGGAACTGCAGTGCCCCACTTGGGAGGAAGAACTGCAGAGGAAAGTTTGAGGCTCTTATTGTATAGAACCTTGACTACTCAGAACACAAGTTTATGCTTAGTTAGAAGGCACTGGGGAGCTGCCACCCATGAGTAGGGAAGACTAGATAGACAGAGCTGGACAGTTTTGGAGTAAGGGTCCAGAAGCTGAGAGATGGGTTGGGAGGGCATTAAAATTGTCCAGTTGAAGGATATAGAGGGCAAAACTGAAGAGGTCACAAGTCACCCCAGAAGCAGCACAGATATGCAGAGCTGTGCTCAGGCCAGCTTGTGCCAGCTCATGAGAGCCAGTTATTAAATTTTCAGTCACGTGTTAAACATTGCCTTTATTATAACTTAAATTCAGTTCCTCTCAGTTCAGTCGCTCAGTCGTGTCCAACTCTTTGTGACCCCATGAATCGCAGCACGCCAGGCCTCCCTGTCCATCACTAACTTCCTTACGTAAACTCAAAAATTTAAAATCCATATTAAAAGCAAAGATAATATCATATGATCCAGGAATATCACTCCTGGGGTGTATATCCAGAGAAAACACTAATTTGAAAACATACATGCACCCCAAATTTCATAGCAGCACAAATTACAATAGCCAAGACATGAGAGCAGCCCTAATGCTCACTGGCAGATGACCGGATGAATGGGTGAAGGTGTGGTGCATATATACAGGGAAATATTGCTCAGCCTTAAAAGAAAGTGAGATGATGCCATTTGTAGCAACATGGATGGACCCAGAGACTATCATTCTAAGTGAAGTCAGACAGAGACAAATATCATGTATTACTTATATATGGAATCTAAAAAAAGTGACACAAATAAACTTATTTCCAAAACAGCAATAGATTCACAGACACAGAAAATAAATGTATGGCTACCAAGGGGGAAAGGCAGGAAGGAATAAATTAGGGGTTTGGGATTAGCAGATACAAACTATTTGTAAAATAAATAACAAGGTCCTACCATATATCGTGGGGAATTGTATTCAATATCTTGTGATGACTTATAATGGAAGAGAATCTGAAAATGGGCAGGTATGTATGTTTATGCCCAGTTGCTTCAGCCATGTCTGACTCTTTGCGACCCTATGGACCATAGTCCTCCAGGCTCTTCTGTCCGTGGGATTTTCCAGGCAAGAATACTGGAGTGCATTGCCATGCCCTCCTCCAGGGGTCTTCCCGATCTAGGGAGGGAATCCATGTATCCTGTGTTCCAGGTAAATTTGTTACCACTGCGCCACAGGGAAGCCCCATATATATGTATGTACATATGTGAAAAAGTATGTGTGTGTGTGTGTGTACACATATAACTGACATTAACACAGCTTTGTAAATCAACGATACTTCAATTAAAAATACCCAAACAGGTGGCACTAGTGGTAAAGAACCCACCTGCCAATGCAGGATTCATAATAGACACAGGCTCAATCCCTGGGTTGAGAAGATCCCCTAGCAGAGTCAGACACAATTGAAGTGACTTAGCATGCTTGCACACACACACACACACACACGCACAGTTAATACAGTACTCAAAATTCATAGCTTCTGGGTTATTTGACTGATTTTTGCTGACATCTATGCTCTTGAAGTTACTTCATCTGGTTTTCTATACGGTGGAAAGGCCATGTGATGGGGCACTGATGTAGGTCTTAATCCCAAGGTTCAGTGACATCCTGTTGGTACCTTGAAATTGTCCACAGTAGGGTAGTTACAGCAATCAATTCCATAAACCTGGGGTTTTCTTTGAGAGAGTGTTGCTTGTGGTTTAACATTTACCAGCCACCACTGGGCAGCAGAGATGCTGGGAAGAGCTGGGTAGCTGCACAGATGGAGTGCAGAGGGCAAGGCCAAGGAATGGTGTGAGGGTTTCTGGTCTGAGGCAGTCGCCTGCAAGCTCTGCCTGCGAGGGGTGTGGGGTGTGGAGCGATGCGGAGGACAGGCTGGCTGAGGGGCTGCTTCTCCAGGAGGCGTGTCTGTCTCAGGCTTTGAGAGGGAAGGAGGGATTGGTCCAGGGATGGTGGAGCACGTGGCACACAGAGGCTTAGTCTGTGTGTTCTTTTTGTAGTCACCTGATGTCTTCAGCCACAGGATGAGGAGTAGGCAGATATTTTCTCTTTCCAGGGCAGAGATTTTACCTCTGACAGAGTGCTCCAATGATCACGTTCTCTGGGAAGCTAAAATCCTACCAGTAACTAGGTGTCTGACTTTGGAAAGCTTACTTAGCTACTCCAAGCCTCCGTTTCCTCCTGTTATATTAGGACATTGAACGAAGCTTTTTCAGCTTGAGTTCTCTGAGCCTTTGCCCTTCATGCCGTGTCTCCTTGCTGTCTGCTCAGCTACTGGGAAGACTTGACTGAGTTCTGGGGGCTCTGCTCCCAAGAGAGTAATTTATGAAGCAGTCACTCACCTGGGCATCATCCATCAGGTGGGGGAGGAGGAACTGTGATGCCGTCAGCCTGCGTAAAGGTGCTACAGAAAGGCTTTATCAAACGAAATGGGACGGATGGATGGCGGGCTTCCCAGTGCCAGGGAAATATTGATTCAGGCAAATGTATGATCTATCACATGAATATCTCAGAGGCTGCTGCAAATAGAGACACTGCCGTGTGGAGAGTGTTTTTCACATGATGAAGGATGGCTTTTTTGGTGCCGCTTCACTGCAATGAGAAGTGATGTGTGGAGCCCTAGCCTCACTCCCAAATGGTGCATTATGGAAACAATGATGCTCTTTCATCATGACAGGTAAGCGGAGAAATGTACAATTATGGTCCTAATAAAATCAGAGGGAGAGAGATGACAGCAGCTTCTCTGGGGACCCAGAGTTGCCTGGGACCAGGCGAGGTGCAAGGCAGCTAATGAGACTCTCCCGAAGGCGCCTTTCGGAGGGGGCGGTGAGGGAGCTGCTGATTCCCTGTGCGGCTGTTCATCTTGCCTGAGAATCAGTGACCCACAGGCTTTATCAGGCCTTCGCACGCTAGTTATTGCAGTCACTAGTCACTATTGGATGCATCTTAATCGAAAGTGTCCTAATTTTACATTTAAACCCACTTTCTATTTCTCTCTGTATCGGCGTTTAGGCCTATAAACAAACCTGCTTTGAAGGTGCTGAAACTGAGCTCAGAGAGGTCATTGGACTCAAAAGCAAGGACCAGAATTCAGGCTTTGCAAACAGTCCAGGACTGATTTCTGCCATACATCAGTTTTGAAGAATAGTGCAGAGAAAATGCTCACCTCAGTAAACTCCCCCATCACCCGTTTGGAAATGTCAAAAACTGCATTCCATTCAAACTAGTGTTAAAGGACAAGACCCTTCTTACCAGCCTTCTTCTGTGGGCCTGGACAAAGATACACTTGGATTCCCATCTCAACTCTGCTATTTCCAACCCTATGTGTTCCAAATACTCACTATTTCTAAGCCTCAGTTACTGTTACCATATCTTTAAATAGAGATGAACCCATAGTCATCCCGTATTAACTGAGCATCTATTATGTGCCAGGTACTAGGATAGATGCTGATAACCATAGTGCTGACCTCACTAGTATTTTGGCAAAAATTAAATGAAATGAAGGCAAGTAAAGTACTATACATGGGGCCTGGCCATTGTTAAACATTCAGCTGGTGTTAGCAATTAACATGAGGATAAAGTTCCCGGAAGTCCTTACTTCTTTCTTTTATGAGTATTTATTTGAGGGCCTGATATAATCTAAGTGTTAAGGAGTGAAAAAGCACAGTCTCTCTCACTGAGGAGTTCTATCTCATGGCACTGCTCATCCTGGGACTGAATCTTGTCTCTGCTATTGGTTCAGTAGTGTCAAGCCTACGCGAAGTCTAGTCCAGCACCTCAAACAAAATTATCACTCAATTAGTGATGCTGATTACCATTGCAATATTATCATTATTCTTAGATTATTATTAAGAGTATATAATGCAATATGGGGCTTCCCTGGTGGCTCAGACAGTAAAGAATCCGCCTGCGATGCAGGAGACCTGGTTTGATCTCTAGGTCAGGAAGATCCCTTGGAGAAGGGCATAGCAATCCACTCCAGTATTCTTGTCTGGAGAAATCCATGGATGGAGGAGCCTGGAGGGCTACAGTCCATGGGGCTGCAAGGAGCTGGACATGATTAATGACTGCTGCTGCTGCTGCTAAGTCGCTTCAGTCATGTCCGACTCTGTGCGACCCCATAGACGGCAGCCCACCAGGCTCCCCTGTCCCTGGGATTCTCCAGGCAAGAACACTGGAGTGGATTGCCATTTCCTTCTCCAATGCATGAAAGTGAAAAGTGAAAGTGAAGTTGCTCAGTCATGTCCAACTCTTCGCGATCCCATGGACTGCAGCCCACCAGGCTCCTCCATCCATGGGATTTTCCAGGCAAGAGTACTGGAGTAGGGTGCCATTGCCTTCTCCAGATTTAGTGACTACACGATCAAAAAATGTAATATGAATGTACGAGGTGCCGAGAACATCAGTAGCATTTAATTGATAATACTGAGCATTACTGCTGTTAGATACTTTAAGTGCAATGTGAATATCCTGCAGAGAACAAAGAGCAAAGGGGCCATAAAGGTGTGAGTCCTCAGAGACTCCTTTGACAGGTATATTGAAATTGCTCTGAGAGGAAAGGAAGAGAGGGCCTGCCACAGCTGAGGGGACCCAACGCGCAGAGCTCAAATGGTCCAGAGAGGGGGCAAGTTCCGTGTGGCTAGAGGAAAGGGTGGAGAAGGCAATGGCACCCTACTCCAGTACTCTTGCCTGGAAAATCCCATGGACAGAGGAGCCTGGTGGGCTGCAGTCCGTGGGGTCGCTAAGAGTCAGACACGACTGAGCGACTTCACTTTCACTTTTCACTTTCATGTATTGGAGAAGGAAATGGCAACCCACTCCAGTGTTCTTGCCTGAAGAATCCCAGGGATGGGGGAGCCTGGTGGGCTGTAGTCCTGGGGTTGCACAGAGTTGGACATGACTGAAGTGACTTAGCAGTAGCAGCAGCAGAGGAAAGAGAGAGCTGGGGAGGGTGTGTCAAGGTGAGGCCAGAAAGATGGGGCGAAAAGACACTGTAAGACACCCAGGAGTGTGTTCTGTGGAACTGGCAGTGGGGAGACATTGCCGATTTATCAGGGCATGTTTTGGGATGGGAGACCAGGCAGGCTGCTTTTCCTGGCCCCCCTTGTCAGCCACCTCAGTCATCCAGCTAAATGCTCAGCCAGTAGCCCTGAAACTGATGCCCCTCTGTCCCTGTTCTTAGGGGGCTGAGCCTGGGGTGGGATTTATACTTATCTTGCTCCCTGTATGGCCCTGTCTTGGTGGAAGCTTAGCTGAGCATCTGAATTCACCTCCCAGAGCAAAAGGAAGACAGATTCTGGGCCAGACTGTTTGAGCTCCACATAGCAGAGCTGCATTTCCGAAGTGTCCAGGTTCAGGGGCTTCAAGGCTGAGGCAGCGTCTCTGTGATTGATACCTAGAGCTTGATGTGGCTGATCCTGCCCACTGGTCTCCCCGGGACTCATCAAATAAGGAAAAAGCAGATGTGAACAAAATCTCTCCTGCAAGCCCACCATATCAGGGAGGTTGAGCTCCTTCTCTGTTCTTTCTCTGTTTCCCTTTCATTTTCTTTTATGTTGGTACCTTTCCTGATAATCAGCATCAGTAATTGAATGGTAATTGTGTTCGGGCATCTAGTACATTCATATTGCTCTGAAAGTATCCGTTTATCTGTTTAATAACAATCTAGCAGCAATGTTAATAGGATAATGATAATCTGCATTATAGTTGAATGCTAATTGTGTTTGAGGCACCGTCCTAGACGTGCACACAGATAAGCTTGACACCTCACATGAGCTTGCATGATTATGCCAGGAGCAGAGGGAGGTTTCAAACCCAGAATGCCCCATGCCCTAAGACAGATCTGTTCTCTGTTCTACATGAGTGATGGACTGTTTTCCACTCACCCCTTCAAGCTTTTAGCAATGCTATTCACTTGTCAACAGGTTGCCCCTGCATTTTAATTTCCTCTTGCTCAGCAGCAGGTGGTGGGACACAGCTGATTTCTGAACTGATTTTCCCTTCAAGGAGTGGCTGTGGCATCTCTCCCAGTGACTTCTCTGCGTGGAAGTCACACTGTTCACTCGGCAGCGGTGCTGAGCCCAGGTCTCTCCCTTGGCCTGCGGGAAGTCCACCGCCTCTGGCTGGGAGCGCCTTGCTTGGCTGCTTCCGGGAGGATTTGATGGGATGGCCATTTCCCACTGCAAAGGGTCAGACCGAGTGGGTCAGAGAATCCAGGCCTTGCCCTTACTGGAGCTTCTCTTTTCTCTCTGCTTAGGAAGTAACTCCCTCAGCACAATGTAAAACAGAGGCGATATCTACTGGTATCAGACCTTCAATTTCTTACAAAACTTCTGGAGCCTGAGGTGTTCCATGGAGACCCAGGACCTCAAAAGCCCAGCTGGGTCCTTCATGGCAGAGGTCCCCGTCCCCTGAGTCACAGACCAGTATGGGTCCATGGCCTGTTACGAACCAGGCCACACAGCAGGAGGTGAGGACAGGTAAGTGAGCAAATCCTTAGAAGAGTGTTCTCAAAGTGTGGTGTTTGAATCCCTGGATGTCCCTGAGACTCTTTCAGGATATCTAGGAGATCAAACCACATTTTTTTTTTACATGTATAAAACAAGAAATGAAACGTGATTTTATTGAAGGCAGTACTGGGCTACTTCACAAATCATTACCTCAAATATTTATACTGCTCCACACTACTAGTTTCTATCACATTCACAAAAGATTTTTTAAAAATACCAAATGCTTAAAATCTTTGATGTAGCAAATTCTTTATTCACATTTCCATTATATTTCATGGAGTCATAGTAACCATATCCAATTAGAAGTACTGAAAAAAACAGTAGCTATAGGAAATTGCTAAGGAGTCTGCTCTAATTTCACATGAATACCACCCCAAAAATCCTGGAGGATAAATTTACAAAAAGCAGAGAAAGGTATTGATATAAGGTGTCTACTTCATGAAAAGCAATTTTCTTGTGGATAAATGTTTTATGTAAAAATTAATGAACTATGACAGAGTTTCTAGTCTTCAGTTCAATTCAGTCACTCAGTTGTGTCCAACTCTTTGCAACCCCATGAATCGCAGCGCGCCAGGTCCCCCTGTCTGTCACCAACTCCCGGAGTTCACTCAGACTCACGTCCATCGAGTCTGTGATGCCATCCAGCCATCTCATCCTCTGTCGTCCCCTTCTCCTCCTGCCTCCAATCCCTCCCAGCATCAGAGTCTTTTCCAGTGAGTCAACTCTTCACATGACGTGGCCAAAGTACTGGAGTTTCAGCTTCAGCATCATTCCTTCCAAAGAAATCCCAGGGCTGATCTCCTTCAGAACAGACTGGTTGGATTTCCCTGCAGTCCAAGGGACTCTCAAGAGTCTTCTCCAACACCACAGTTCAAAAGCATCAATTCTTCAGCACTCAGCCTTCTTCACAGTCCAACTCTCACATCCATACATGACCACAGGAAAAACCATAGCCTTGACTAGACTAGTTCAAAAAACTCTTAACTTAAAACAATAAAAGAGCAGTTTTAAAAACTTGATCACTGAGTTAAAAATTAAAATTCCAAATGTAAAAAAGTCACTGTCCATGCAAATACTAAAATGTTATTTTCCTTTCCCACTGTGTTGGCATTTGCACTGGTTGTGGCATAGCGGTGGTGGGTGAATCGGCTGACACGTTAGCAGGACTCAAGCCACGCACCAAACGGTGCTAGGAATTATGCTTTTCACCACAACACATTTGCTTAGGGGAAAAAGAAAACTTTGGGTTTCCTTAAGAAACCTTCATTGGATTCTTCAAAATATGGCAAAATAAGAAGTGTCCAGAAAGCACTCTGCCGCCTGCCAAAGTGCCATGAACATCTGCGGAAAGCAGCTGTGTGCTTTCCCCATGGAACGCCATGTTTACCTAAAAGAATGGCTGATAGGCAAAACACCATCATTCATCCTTGGGTGTTAAGCAGGTATTTTTTAGAAAAGGCGTGACGTGGGCCAGTCAATTCAAGAACAACTGACAATATTCTTGACAAAAAGAAAACAGAGCTTTCAAGTGAAAATCAGACTTTTGAAGAATTTCTAACTACCACTGTAAGTTTGATAGCTCCCCAGTTCTTAAGATTTTTCTGATGAGATTCATAGTGATATTAATCTTTGTGACTTTTTTGGGAATGTTATATAATGAACTGTGTCAGCAATTGGAGGATCTGCATAAATCAGTGAATGAAAATATTCTCCAAATGACCAAAACATACTGTTAGAAAATCATACATGCTGCATACCTTTACCTGTTGGATTTCTCTACCATCAGCTTAAGTTTAAAGTTTCCAAGTTTGCTAAGTCACTAAGTTACTTTTTTTTCATGTGTTTTCCAGCTTCTAAAATGTTGTTGCTTGTTTGTGTTTGAGCGTCTAGGTTTTAAATCTTTTTGCAGTAATACAAGTGAGATTTTGGGAAAGAAGAAATGTGTGTCTAAACTATGTGTCAAATCTGTGATAACAATTTAGAAGTATTTTTTCCCCTTTGAAAGGATTAAAATCACCTGAGATGGTCTAAAATGACCAGATTTTCAGTTGTCCTTTCTACCAACCCCACTTTTAGAGCCAGCTCTGCAGATGGACGTGTGTGTGTAGTCATATGTGCGTTTGGAAGAGAGGGAAATCATGTGTGCAGACAGATTTCCAGTCCTATAATTTTTTACCATTGGTTTCACGGTCATTTTTTTCAACTACGGTGAAAGTGAAAGTCACTCAGTCGTGTCTGACTCTTTGCGACCGCTTGGGCTACACAGTCCATGGGATTCTCCAGGCCAGAATACTGGAGTGGGGAGCCTTTCTCTTCTCCAGGGGATTTTCCCAGCCCAGGGACCGAACTATCTTTTAAATGTCTGTTGTACGTCATGCATGTTAACAGATGTGCAAGGATGTAACTCACTATAGTTCCTTTCCTCAGAGAGTTTCTACTATGGAGAAAGAAAAATTTTAAACTCTTGCAACAGTACAGTGTGATACATAACTGACTGAAATTGCAAGGTCTTGGGACTAGGTGGTCTAGAACAAAACAAGGGGAGCAAGAGGAGGCTTGGGTAGGTAAGGGCTTCGAGAGGTTATGGGGCTGCAGTGAGCCCCAAGGGCAAACTTTGGAGGGGAGAAGTGGAGAGGACATTCTAGGAGGGGAAACGCTGCGTATCCCCTTCCTGGCCTGTTGAGTTCTAGCTACGCTAGCTTTCATATCACTGGCCGGTATCTGTCCTCTTGCAGAAATATGCTCAGGTTGAGTGCCCGCTGGCATCTCATTCTTTCTTTAGTTCACGCTGAACTCAGTAAAATGTTACTTCTTTGAGAAAGCTCTCCTTGATCCCCTCAGTCCAGATTACCCACCTCTCCACCTGTGAACAAGCATTCTAGTCTCACATTATGCGTCAAGCTTCTCGTTCTCGGTTTCTCCAGTTGGTAATTGTATATGTATGTGTGTGATTATTTGTCTGACTTTCATTTTTCACGTTCAACAGGAAGTTCTAGGATGGAACTTGTCAAAGTGAGATCCAAAGAAACAGTTATGTCAGAATCAATCAGGAGCTTGGGAATATAATGCAGATTCCCAGAACCACCCCAGTCTCACCGGATCTGAATCTCTGAGTGGAGCTTAGGAATCTGTCCTTCAGTCATTTCCTGAATGATGCCCATTGTCCACTGCCTGGTCTGCCACTGTCTGCAGCTATGAAGTGGACTTGGGCACCGGTTATCAGGAGGAACTGCCCACAAGGACCTGAAGGATCTTGTGGGAAGATGAAACAGCATGAGGAATCTCATTCTCTGCGGGTCTGTAAACGCAGTGTGAATTTTCCATCAGACGGCTAGATTTAAGAAGCTCTTCCTTAGCCCACGCCAGGAAGATCTGTGAAATGAATGTACTTCTTTATTATGCCCACAGGAGGTCAGTGAAACATTAGGCCTATCTTTTTTAAAAAATAAAATTCAGAACAGAAGAATTTTGAACAGTGCTGTTTTAGAAGTAGACTGCTTCCACATTACAAAGGATAAGTCTTATTTACTAATAGGCTTCTTGGGTGAGTGTTTGAGTTTCTATGCAGCCAAAAATCCAGCAGTGCCCTGCTCTTTATAGAGGAAGGTACATTAGCTTTCAGGTTCATAAACTTTAATCCATCAGTAGGCTTTCTAAAATAACTGTCCTTGGAGCTCTGGGAGTCATTTTAAGGCAGAGAAAATTCTCTGCTTTAAATTGCCTAGGTCTCCTCTTGAGGAGAGTTCAAGATGTCTGGCATTTCTTGATTCAACGTTCCCCCAGTGGACTGGGGACAGACGGATGATTAGCTGAGTGTAGAAATGGGATAATAGAGGCTCAGAGAGGCTAGACCACCAGACTGGAGGCACACAGCAGGGCAACGGAGAGCAGACCGTGGGCCCACTGCCCCATCATCCGGGGCCGTCCTTCTGAGCTGTGATTCATGTTCTAGGGTGTTCAAGCCAAGTGTTCTCTTAGCCCATCCATCCTGTTTCTCTTTTATCGAGCTGCTGTCTAGAGCTCAGCAGTTGGGCTTGTCCCTAGCTCGGTTTCCTTTTCATGGTCATCAGGTGAGAGTGGGCGAAGCAGGATTAGGGAAGAGTCCATCGTAGTGGGCCTGGGGATCTACATCCACTTCCTGAGCTCTTGTCACTGCCCCAGCATAAGACCCAGACTTGCCCTGGGCGTTGGCCACAGTGACTCCTCACTCAGGTGAGCCCTCTGAGGCTGCAGGGCTCCAATGGGTATCCCCCCCCCACCCTTTTATTTCAGACACATGCAAACGGCTTCATGACCAACACATCACAGATCCAGACAGTGCCAGGTCATAAATACCTGACTCCAAGTGAAAGATCGTGCTGATCTACACTAACCAACTCATGAATTTATTAATTAGGTTACTTGTCAGATGATGTAAGAGGACCTCCTCCCTGGCAAGCTTTTTCCCAGGTCCTCAGAGTCTCAGAGATGTGCAAGATGTGGGCTCTCCTGTGAAGGAAATTGCTTCAAGGAGAGGAGGATGACTATAAAACCAGTCGTGACTGAGTTACATTCTGAAAAGTGCTACCATAGGTGTATATCTGGGAGAAAAAGAGAAACATAAGCAAGAGGACTTCTCTCACCTGCAGGGGATAAACTGATAAATGACACTTTTTACACATCCTTGAGAACATTCCAGCAAAGATTTGTGGCTGTTGTGGAGTGAAAGGAAAAGGTGAGAAGCGAAATGGGCTCCCTCCCTTATGCGACTCCCTGTGGGACTGGGGAATATGGTGGACCAGTTCTGCTGAGTGGGATGTGATGACAAGTTCAGTGTGAAGAGCTCCTACCCTTGGAGCCTTCCTGTACAGAACAGAGTCTTCCAGATTGCAGAGGGGGATGATCCCATTCCCCAGCACCCCCTTCCCAAGAGTCGGTCAGAGTAGAGGTCCTGATTGAATCCTGAGTACCGGTTCCCCTGGACTGACTGAGAGGCCCATCTGGCTGAGCCACAGGAAGGCAAGGCCTGCCCAGGACTGATCTAGATCTGTTCTACATTCTGGGGGCTGACAGCCTCTCCAATCACACAAACCTTTCTTCTTCCTCCCCTCTCTCGACTCCCTCTCATTAGATGACCAGCTCATCCTTGTTGGCCTGGAATTACCTCCGTTTTCAGACTGAAAGTCCTGTGTCTCAGGAACTCCTCAGTCCTGGGTAATCTGGAATGCTTGATCATTCTTTTGTTTTGTCACCAATGAATGAGAAGGACCCAACTAGACAGAGAGCACCAGGCTGACTCTGAGGCACCCTGGACTCTTGTGTCTACATCCATTCCCAATTGATCTGCTAAGTAGCAAGGATGATTTCTCTAGCAAAACCCATGGCTAGTTTCAAAGCAAGTGTGTTGTTTTCCTAGGACCACGTTAATAAAGTACCACCACCTTAGAGTGGCTTAAAAGCAAAATCTTACTGTCTCATAATAGTGGAGGCTAGAAGTCCAAGATCAAGGTGACAATTTTCTTCTGAAACCAGAAGGGTAGACTCATTCCTTGCTCTTCCTAGTTTCTGGTGAAGTGAAGTGAAAGTCATTCAGTCAGGTCTGACTTAGTGACTGCAGCCTGCCAGGCTCCTCTGTCCATGGGATTCTCCAGGCAAGAATACTGGAGTGGGTAGCTGTTCCCTTCTCCAGGGAATCTTCCCATCCAGGGGTGGAGCGTGGGTCTCCTGCTTTGCAGGCGGTTTCTTTACAGTCTGAGCCAGCGGGGCAGCCCTGGCTCCCGGCGGGGCCAGTGATGCTTGGCTTGCAGCTGCAGCATTTCCGTCTCTGCCTCTGCGTCCTGAGGTGCTCTTCCCATCTCCCTCTCTCTTATCTCTATAAGGACACCAGTCAAATGGGATGAGCGTCCACCCTGTCCAGTACGACCTCCTCTTGACTAATTACACCCACAGTGACCTTATTTCCCGACAAGGTTATGTTCCAAGCCGCGGGGGGTTAGCACTTCAGCATATCTTTTCGGGGACACAAGTCAGACCATAACAGCAAGTGGGAAAGGATGGATCAGGGCCCCTTTCTTTAAAAGGTGGCTGTGTACACAGCAGGCATTAAGCATTCATAGAGTTTGCCTCAGATCACTAAACTGGCCTTTGGGGGAGCTCTCTTTCTGTTCCTGTCTTGTTTTTGTTTCTGTATGTTTCTTCTTTTATCTGTTCCTTTGCTTTTTCCTTTCCCCATTCCCCAACCTCCATTAACGGAGAAGCCAATGGCACCCCACTCCAGCACTCTTGCTGGAAAATCCCATGGACAGAGGAGCCTGGTGGGCTGCAGTCCGTGGGGTCGCTAAGAGCTGGACACAACTGAGCGGCTTCACTTTCACTTTCCACTTTCATGCATTGGAGAAGGAAATGGCAGCCCACTCCAGTGTTCTTGCCTGCAGAATCCCAGGGACGGGGGAGCCTGGTGGGCTGCCGTCTATGGGGTCGCACAGAGTCGGACACGACTGACACGACTTAGCAGCAGCAGCAGCAGCGACTTCCATTAAGCTGCTGCTCCCGGCCTCCCCCACCCCAAACCCCCACCCTCCAGACTATACCTTCCTGTAGGAAAGCTCTCTGCTTTCATAGTTCCAGGACTTGCCACAGCCTTCATCTCAGCTTGAACCCTTTCCTTACAGTCGTTGCTTTTTACTTTCAATCCTGGGGTCTACAGAAGGGCTGGAGGCGTGATGGTGATCAAGGCAAGGAGATTCCATACAAAAGAGTATCGCTGAACAATGAAGACGTGATCTGCCTAGAGCTTCCTTTATTCCTTTGATATCTTCTTCATGTTGTGTTTTTCTTACATGATTTCATTTAGGAAAGGAGTTCTGCTTTAAAAAAGAGAGATGGAAAAGAGGAAATTACATCTCTAAGACATAGAGTGAGAGGAGTCTTCTGCTCGTAAGGTTGATAGTTCAAGCAGGTAGTGACTTGGAGAAGTGCTAGAGAGCTGAGTAGGCATTCATTCAATGTTAACACTGGCCTGAGACACACGTTAAATATATGAAATCTCACTCGACCTTGTCCTTTTTTTTTTTTTGGCGTGGCTTTGGGATCTTATTTTTCCCCACCAGGGTTTGAACCTGGGGCCTCAGCAGTGAAAGTGCAGAGTCCCAGTTACTGGACCCCCAGGGAGTTCCCAACATGTCCTTTTTTAAAAAGCTAAGTGGAAGTCCATCATGGCAAACAAATGCAATAGTCCTCAGCATTTGGAGGGCAGGGTTTGCGTGGTGAAGCTTGGTTTCAGAATCACTATGTCCTCTCCTCACTGCCACAGATACCGAAGTCTGTGGATGCTCTCGTCCTTTCTATAAAACAGGGTAGGACAGTCAGCCCTCTGCATCCTGATCGGATCCAGTTGGCTGAATCCGTGGATCTAGAAGGCTGCCTGCATGGTTGGCAGCTGCTCTGGTGGCTGGCCCAGAGTCCTGCCTCTTTTCTTTCCCTTTGCCCACTGCTAAAGGTTGCAGGAGTGTTTTCCCTTCGAGAACTGTCAAGTGGTAACCCAGCCCCCAAGTTTTAGGTGAAGACGGGGCCCAGGGAGGAGTGGTAGTTTGCCCAAGGCCCTGCAGCGATTCTTGGCAGAGCACCAAGTGGAGGCGAGCTTTCCCAGGCTGAGAGCTGAGCTTGGGCCTCGGCCAAGAGCTGAACAGGACTCCTCTTGCTTTGACGTCCATAATCCCCATCTCTTGGCCAGGAATGTTATCCTCTCGTTGTTCCACCTGTCCAGCGACCAGCTCTTACTCATCCTTCAATCTTGCAGCCTCCTTTAGGAAGTCTTTCTCAACTGTCCACGCCAGCTTAAGTGTTCCCATGTGCCCACCCTGTGTCATCCGTATCAGAGGTTCTTTTATTCTGTCACGTAGATTTGTCTGGGTGTCAGTCACTGCCACCTCTTATTAACCTATAGTGTGCCTCATTCCTGAAAGATTTCAGATAACCATTTTCTCCACTCTTTGGGGTGTTCAACAGGGTAAATCTAGCATCTCGCACAGTGCCAGCACATTGTAGGTGTAGAGCCATTATTTCTTAAAATAAAAGAATCATACACTGGGTGGAAATCAACTTATATTCTAAGCCAAGGTGCCCCAAATTTTAAGGCATGTTAAACCATTTGGAAATTGTGCTAAAATTTAGATTCTGATTCAAGAGGTTAGGTTAGAGGCCATGACTCTACATTTAACAAGCACCCAGTGGATAGTGATGCTGCTGGTACTCAGATCATACTTTTGGGTAACACAGAAAAAGTTGTGGTATGCCCTGTTATCCATAATGATAAGTGTCGGGAAGGTATGGATAGAGTAGGCATAGTCAGGGACTTGAAGGCACATCCAGGAGTGCACACAGCTGGATTCAGAATGAGACTTGCAGAAATCCTCCAGCTAACGGTTCCTGCCTGCATGGGGCTCAGCCAGAAATGGACATTGGCACTGTTGACTTGGGGAAAACTCAAGGCCATCAGGAAGTTCTCTCACCATTCACCATGATGGGGCCTTTGGAAGGGAAGACAGACTGGGAATCTCAGGAATATTTTCTCACCTTTGGGAAAGAACATGCACTTCTACAAAATGCTACAGGTACACTGTCTGAAAGACTCTTAAGGGAGAGGTGTCATGACATGGAAGACAAAACCGAGACTCACACACACACACACACACACACACACACACAAGGCTTGCCAGGGTTATTCAGGCCACAGGGCATTGATGGCAGGGATACTGCAATTTGATTTTCATTATATCTATTCTTACAGCATTGCTCCCTATCCTAACACCTTACTACTTTAGTATTGTAGCTTATTTGAATAATTATCTTCCAGGCAAACTGGGACTTAGTCTGAGTTGTTTGTCATCAAACTTTTAGCACCTAAGGTGGGGGTCTTGGACCTAGGAAGCACTGCAAGAATATTGGTTAAAGAAAAGAATATTGAGTTTCAGCATGGGAGGGTCTCCATTTATACACTCCATCAAGATTATGGGTTGTGTTCAGCTGATGACAATAGAGCACTAATGAGGTCAAGGCCGTGGGTTTGGTTCCCTTGTATGAGTGACACAGCTTTGTTTTGTTCCCCGCCCATGCTTCTTAACACGCTCAGCAGTCTCAGTGAAAATGGGACCCATCACTGATTCAGGAACTTAGCCGTCTAGCGGCTGGCCCTAAGAATCTGCATTTTAAATAAAATCCAATGTGATTCTTTAGGGTTCGAAGACCTTTGGTTTAGGCTGGTCAGACACATCTCCCCA
>SJYC01061299.1:0-10862 GCA_006408675.1 Madoqua kirkii
TCCAATTAGGAAGCAAGGCAGATGTGGAAAACCAATTAGTTTCAGGAATACGTCTGTGCCTATGTATCCCAAGCACTGTTCAATTGAAATTTAATAGCAACTTAATAAAACATTGTTTTATTCATAAACCATCTCTTCCTTCCAAGCTCCCATTTGTTTGTTTATCTGTTCCTTTCTAATGGAGCCAGCGCCAACTTGCTTCATGCTTGGCGAGTCCTTTTCCATGCAGACGAGATTATTATTTTCTTCCTGCTGGTTGGAGCTTGAAAGGATCCTTGTTTGGAAAGGGAGGCAGAGCCTGGTAGTTTGGGGAGGGGCGAGATTACGGCAAACTCATCCTCTTTATCATAAATGTAACCATCATTTGATCCAAGGACTTAAACCAGGAGACATCAATACCCCATTCTACATACACATATGTACACACACACTTACACACACATACAGGTACATATAGATACGCACATATATAGATACACACAGAGAAGCATACACAGGTATACATGTGCACACATGCACACATGCGGGGCATGACACACATGTACACAGACACACGAGCACACGCACATATAAGCACACAATGTGTCACACACAGAAGATACACACGTGTGTACACATTTATATACACACACAGAGAGAAACATACATGTATATACGCACAGGCACACACATCCAAACACATGTATAGACATGCACATGTATACACTCATGCATGTACATGCATGTGCTCCTGGCCACCACCCCTCAAAAGGAACCTTGTTCTTTTGAGGAAAGGAACCCTTTTCTGAATCTAGCAATCTCGCTGGGGCTTTTGTCGCCTTAGTCTGGGGGTGACTCAGGAGATATCCTGCTCCCTGAAGTTTATTCCATCGGGAAATTGGAACAAAATGAGTTATTAATCCCCTGGGTTCAAAAGTTCCTCAGTTCCTCAAAGTTTCTAAGTATTAACCCTCAAATAACAATAGTTTATTATTGCCTCAAATAACAATAGTATATTATTGCCCGAATAGTTTATCGGGCAAACAATTTGTGCTCTAAACCAGGACAAAGTGTCGTGGATGACATCACCCAGTTACAGATGTAGACAGACCATCTCACCAAGTGTAAAGGAGGAAAAGCCTTACACCATCCCTTGATTTGGTGTAGGGTCTACAGAGGAAAGGAATGCGCACACAGTAAGGGGAAGCTCATGTTTCTTTAGTTAATGAAGGACTGGCCAGCTTTCACTAAATCTGCAGCTTTCTGGAAAGTGGAAGGCAGGAGACGCCGTATTGCATTTTGTCTGGGGAGTGTGGTACCTGGAATCTCAGTGAGAAAGGGACCCTCAGGAGACCGAAAACCCTTTTACAGCATTTGATGGAAGAATCTGAAAGCCAGAGAAAGGATCTGGCTTCTCTCCCCAAAGTGGCAGACCTAAAACTAGCTCGAGTCTGTGGACTTGACAAGCCACCGTGTTCTCTGCACAGTGTTCGGCTTGACTCCCTTGGGGAAACACAGTTCTAGTTTCCAGAACATCTGTGAACAAGAGTTATTAAAAAAATCTATCACAAAACAATCACAATAACTGAAAAATCCCCATTCACTGTCCCGTCTGATGGGCAAATCACCGAGCTTCTGATTTATGTAACTCATCGTCGCTGCCGGGTGGCTATGGTGAGACGGTGAGACGCTCCATTTGTCTCCTTGATCATTACGTGGTTGCTCCTTTCTGTCCTGAAAGCAAGACCTTAATCATAACCAGCAAGGGTAACGCAATTAGCAAGATGTGGCATTAACATGTGCAGTTAGCTGCGTGTGGGTGAGTGTTTTGGGAAGACACGAGTGATGAGGATTTCAGGGCAAGAAGAAACTAAGCCCATCTTTTGAACCAGTGACCCCCTTCTTTCCCGATCCAGGAGAGGGATGGGGCCTGTGAAAGTGCTATATAGATGCTCAGACAGTCCAGTCGGGGGCCCTTGGCTACAAACTGCAGTGTGAGGGGCAAGAGAAAGGGAATGTCAGGGTGGAAAGGAACAGAAAGAATGGTGATAAACCTGCGCTGGATCTCAGAAGACGGTTGCCCTTGTGACCTAAGCGATGAAGTTGTTCATTCCAGCTCACAGTCATTATCGCTCTCCTGATTGCATCTCTGCCTCGGGGGACATTGTGGCTGCGCTCGGGTTACAAACACCCAGCCACTCCAGTCTGGGTGATGCACCAACCTAAGCTGATGGAGGGGTGTTAAAATCGAATTCAGAGAAGAAATGGCTTTCTTTGTTTTCCCAGCCTTTCACCTGTACAGGCGCTTTTGGGGGATGGGTAGGGTAAAAAAGGCAACTGTCAATCAAACCAGTGTTTTGTAAAAGTGAGACTCCATTTCTGACAATTCAATACAATTTAATTCAACAAATGCTCATTGAAGAATACCTGATTATCATAATTATCATTAATAATGTGAACAGTGACATTATTATATTATTATTTACATAATGCAAATAATTACATTATTATAACAGTCCCAAATATTCATCGGAAGGATTGATGCTGAAGCTGAAACTCCAATACTTTGGCCACCTAATTCGAAGAACTGACTCATTGGAAAAGACCCTGATACTGGGAAAGACTGAAGGCAGGAGAAGGGGATGACAGAGGATGAGATGGTTGGATGACATCACTGACATGATGGACATGAGTTTGAGCAAGCTCCAGGAGTTGGTGTCCTGACAGTTTCCCTTTCAGGACAAGGAAAGCCTGACGTGCTGAAGTCCATGGGGTCGCAAAGAGTCGGACACAACTGCGGACACAACTGAGCGACTGAACTGAACTGAATATAAATAAATAAGCATCTACTGTACTGGAGTGTATAGATTATTTAAAAAATAATCATATAGGGTTCCTGGCCTCAGAGTTTGCAGTCTATTCAGTCATGAGCAGATGGTCCAGATGCTGCTAAGATAAAGCAAGAATGTGTGATTTAGGAGGCAGCCAGGCAGTGAGGGGTCTGAGAGACAGGGGTGAGGACCAGGGAAAGCTTCGTGAAGAACGTGGTCTGTGTGCTCTGTCTTGAGGAATGGTGGGTTTGGGGCATGCAGAGGAGGGCGTTGCAGGCGGGAGGGAACGGCAGGCGGCCACATGGTTGCAGGAGAGTTGCGGCCACGCCATGGGCAGTGGGCATCTGATTCGTCTAGAACCAGGATGGAGGTGGACTTTAAAGGCGGCATCTGCTCTTGAGTTTGGTTAGCACTGGGCAACAACGGAAGCCTCAGCCAGCGTGTCCATCATATTCTTGGTACTTTTTCTAACAGAAACCACGTCAATGATCCATTCTATCTGCTCGGCTAAAGGGTTGTTTGGAAAATGAAATGTGAACCCTTGCAAGTAACATTTAATACTGTGCCCTTCTCAGCTCTTATTAGATGAGGTTTTGAGCATACACTCCTTGTGGGCTTGTTTACAGTGACAATATCGCATTATTGGTGAGTCCAAAGATTTGTAAACTACTGCTGTAAGGTAAGTTTTGTAATCACAGAGCAGCATAATTTTTCTGTGTTAATAATGCAAGTGTGTGTGTGTGGTTGGAGGGAGGTGCTGGATAATTAAAAAAAAACGGTTTTTAGGTTTTTCCAGGGACTTCAAGGGGCCACACTTCCCCAGGACTCTGTTATTTGGAGAGACCTGGAAACGAAGACAAAGGCTCAGAGATCTTCTCAGCCCTCCCGGGGGCCCACACCCACACTGACCGTGAGAGGTTCTGCCTTCAGGGTATCTGCTTTGCCAAGCAATGGATGCAACAAGAGTGAAAAATGAGGAGCAGCAACCGCTTAGCATCCATTCTTCCTTGTAATTAACATCACGTGGCTGCGTGAACAGCCCGGAGCTGTCTGGTGGAGAAATGCTCATTCAGGGAAACCAAGCAACACACAAACAAACACGAAAAGGCATGCTGGCCCATAATTCTTGCAAAATGCACAAAAAGGGAAAGGGCCTACTTCAAAGCTGTCTATAACCAAATTACCGCTCGGGGTTTATGTTTAGTATTTTCTTTCCTTTTCCTCTGAAAAATCAGCTCATATATTTTCTTGCAACCACGACAAGCACTCTCTTAATTGTTCCATTAAAAGAGGTGTTGAAATGTTACTAATTGTCAAATGCAATTAAGTGTAGCAACATGTCACAGGTAAATTAACAGGAAGCCAGGTGCTTGGCGGGGAGTGTGGGTGGGTGGGCGGAGTGAAACAACATTCATGCTGAAGGGAATAATCGTTATCCTTTCCTGTAGGTGACTCCTGCTTGCCCAGCCATGGAACTCGATGCCTCACACTGGCCTCTGATTACAGCTTTTAAGGGTTTCTGACTCATCAGTGTCCATTTACTGGGAGTAGTTTTTAGCTGTTCTGTCTCTAAAAGCTTGATGGTGATGTTATGAGCAGAGTTTTGTAACTGGAAAAGGAATAGTCAGTTATTACCTTTGAGTCACCCAGAGAAAGGAAACGGTATTTGCAGGAAATCCCCAAGTCCACACCTGAAACTGCAGAGAGGCATCCACAGGGAGAAAGGTGCTTTACACACATGGTCCTGTTGCCCCTGGAGGTCACGGAGTGCTGCGGGAGAGAAAGGCGTGGTGCGAGAGGATGGTCACACTCCAGGTCTCAGGCCGGTCCCCGGGACAGGGCACCGGTTCGTGGCTTCTCACAAGGAAGAACTCAAGAACAAACATGGCAAAGTGAAAGGTTTATTCAGGAAGATCCACACTCCAGTGAGGGCCGACTCAGAAGTGAGAGGCTCCAGGGTACTGACTCACCAGTTTTCATTGTTGTCACCGTTCATTCTCTAAACTGTGGCTGCCTCTTTGCGACCCCATGGACTGCAGCATGCCAGGCCCCCCTGTCCTTCACTGTCTCGCAGAGTTTGCCCAGATTCATGTCCACTGAGTTGGTGATGCCATCTAACCATCTCATCCTCTGTCGTCCCCTTCTCCTCCTGCCCTGAATCTTTTCCAGGGCCAGGGTCTTTTTCAATGAGTTGGCTGTTTGCATCAGGTGGCCAAAGGACTTCAGCTTCAGCATCAGTCCTTCCAATGAATATTCAGGACTGATGTCCTTTAGGATGGAGTGGTTCGATCTCCTTGCTGTCCAAGGGACTATCAAGTCTTCTCCAACACCACAATTCAAATTTCACTTCTTCAGTGCTCAGCCTTCTTTATGGTCCAACTCTCACATCCATACATGACTGCTGAAAAAACCATAGCTTCAGCTATGCAGATCTTTGTTGGCAAAGTAATGTCTCTGCTTTTTAATATTCTGTCTAGGTTTGTCATAGCTTTCTTTCCAAGGAGCAAATATCTTTTAGTTTCATGGCTCCAGTCACCATCTGATGTAATTTTGGAGCCCCAGAAAATAAAATCTGTCACTATTTTCTCTTCTATTTGCCATAAAGTGATGGAACTGGATGACATGATCTTAGAATTTTAAATGTTCAGTTTCAAGCCAGCTTTTTCACTCTCCTCTTTCACCCTCATCGAAAGGCTCTTTAGTTCCTCTTCACTTTCTGTCATTAGAGTGGTATCATCTGCATATCTAAGGTTATTGATATTTCTCCCAGAAATTTTGATTCCAGTTTGTGATTCATCCAGCCTGACATTTCTCATGATACACTTTGCATTGAAGTTAAATTATCAGGATGACAATATACAGCCTTATCATACTCCTTTCCCAATTTGGAACCAGTCAGTTGTCCCATGTGTGACTTTAACTATTGATTCTAGACCTGCATATAGGTTGCTCATGAGACAGGTAAGGTAGTCTGGTATTCCCACCTCTTTAAGAATTTTCGAGTTTTTTGAGATCCACATAGTCAAAGGCTTTAGGGTAATCAATGAGGCAGAAGTGCCTATTTTTCTTCCATTCCCTTGCTTCCTGTATGAGCCAACAAAGGTTGGCAATTTGGTCTCTTGTTCCTCTTCCTTTCTTAAAGCCAGCTTGTGCATATTGATGGTCTTAGTTCATGTACTGCTAAAGCCTAGCTTGAAAGATTGAACATGACTTTGGGAAATGAGCACATTTGTACAGCAGTTTGAATATCCTGTGGCACTGCCCTTCTTTGGGATTGGAATGAAAACTGTCCTTTGCCAGTCTCATGGCCACTGCTGAGTTTCCCAACTTTGCTGGCATATTGAGTTCGGTGCTTTAAGAGATTATCTTTTAGGATTTTAAATAGCTCAGCTCACCACCTCCACTAGCTTTGGTCATAGTGATGCTTCCTAAGGCCCGCTTGACTTCACGCTGCGGGACGTCTGGCTCTAGGTGACACCGTCTTGATTATCATTAAGACTCTTTGGG
This sequence comes from Madoqua kirkii, assembly GCA_006408675.1. NCBI lineage: Eukaryota > Metazoa > Chordata > Mammalia > Artiodactyla > Bovidae > Madoqua > Madoqua kirkii. The sequence continues at coordinate 6,318 of SJYC01061299.1, forward strand.
TAGAGTTCCGTGTATTCTTGCCACCTCTTCTCAATCGCTTCTGCTTCTGTCAGGTCCTTACTGATTCTGTCCTTTATTGTGCCCTCCCCCTATGTTGAAAAGGACATTTTGTGTGTGTTTGTTTTAGAATGTGTTGCAAGTCTTCATAGAATCAGTCAGCTGCAGCTTCTTCTGTCATTTTGGAGAGTGCTTCTAAGTACTGCTTTCAGACTCTCTCATTGACTATGAGGGCTCTTCCAATTCTTCTAATGGCTTCTTGCCCACAGTAGTAGATATAACGGTCGTCTGAATCAGAACCGCCCATTCCCGTCCATTTCAGCTCGCTGATCCTAAGACATAGATGCTCACTCTTGCCATCTCCTGCTTCTTCTAAGTTGCTTCAGTCGTGTCCAACTCTTTTCAACCCCCATGGACTGTAGCCCACCAAGCTCCTCTGTCTGTGGGGTTCTCCAGGCAAGAATACTAGAGTGGGTTGCCATGTCCTTCCTCAGGGGATCTTCCTGACCCAGGGGTTGAGCCCTGGTCTCATGTCTCCTGCAATTGTAGATGGGTTCTTTACCACTTGTACCACCTGGGAAGCCTCCTGTTTGACAACTTTCAATTTACCTTGACTCATGAATCTAACCGGAGAAGGCAATGGCGCCCCACTCCAGTACTCCTGCCTGGAAAATCCCATGGACAGAGGAGCCTGCTAGGCTGCAGTCCATGGGGTCACTAAGAGTCAGACACAACTGAGCGGCTTCATTTTCACTTTTCACTTTCATGCATTGGAGAAGGAAATGGCAACCCACTCCAGTATCCTTGCCTGGAGAATCCCAGGGATGGGGGAGCCTGGTGAGCTACAGTCTATGGGGTCTCACAGAGTCGGACACAACTGAAGCGACTTAGCAGCAGCAGCAGCAGCATGAATCTAACATTCCAGATTCCTATGCAATATTGCTTTTTTACCACATTGGACTTTACTTTCACTACTAGGTTTTATACAGTGGGTAATAATTTCATAGACTAATGAGTGGGAGTATTATTTCAGCTATTTAGGGAAAGGGCTGAGGATTTCCAGAAATCAGGCCGCCACCCGCTTTTTGACCTTTTACGGTCAGCCTCAGAATTGTCTCGGCATCTGTGGGCATGTCACTTAGGATGTTAATGGAGTACAAGGAGCATATATGGAGAGACAAGGTCTGCTGCTGCTGCTGCTAAGTCGCTTTAGTTTTGTCTGACTCTGTGCGACCCCATAGACAGCAACCCAACAGGCTCCCCCGTCCCTGGGATTCTCCAGGCAAGAACACTGGAGTAGGTTGCCATTTCCTTCTTCAATGCATGGAAGTGAAAAGTGAAAATGAAGTTGCTCAGTCGTGTCCAACTCCCAGCGACCCCATGGACTGCAGCCCAGCAGAATCCTCCGTCCATGGGATTTTCCAGCCAAGAGTACTGGAGTGGGGTGCCACTGCCTTCTCTGGAGGCAAGGTCTAGTGGAAGTCAACTGTCTGCCGTCTTGGGCCTAGTTGGTTCTGACCGGTTTCTGTCGTGTCTTCAGTGGCTGCCATTCTTTTAAAGACTGTGCCCTGCCCCCTTCACCTCAGTAGGCTTTGCAATCCTTCATTTGATTTTGCATTTTGTTCCCTTCCTGGAGCGTTTCCCTCATAGTATGTGCGGTGGAGCTTATAGATGGATAGCGCAGGACACCAAGACCACTGTTTTCATAGTCAACTCCTTCATTGAGCTCAGCCACACACATTTTCAACTAGATTATAAGCTCTTTGATGACAGGGACTGGGTCCTATTCTTTTACTGTACCTCCAACATCTAGGGCTATGCTTCGCACATATTGAGAACTCAACATGCATTTAATAAACACACATAAAGAATTCAGCAAGTTGGGAGAGGGAATTTCTCTGGAGGAAGAGGGTACATCTGGTTGGGAATTTGTGCTCAGGAAGGAGTCTGGAGGCTAGTTAGACACTTAAGAGATCCAGTTCCAGGTGAGGTCAGAGCTGAGGGCAGAAAATCGATCTCTCTTGGAAAGAAGGGAGAGCTGATGCGTGGGCTGAGATCTGTTCCTGACGGAGGAGTGAGAGGCCCAAGACTCGGCCCGGGCGGGTGCTCCCGGTGGCCGTGGGAGGGGCTCGGGGGAGACAGAGGGCGCGGGCCCCTCTGTTACCCTCCGTCCTGGTGCCAAGCCCTGAGGGGCTAGGGAGGCAGCAGGAGATATTGTCTTCCCAGCTGGTAGGCCCTTTCTCGGCAGGGATTTGGGAAGACAGTATCTGCACTGCATGTTAGTGCAGACCCCACTGGTCAAGGGCTCAGTCCCAAAAGAATGCCCCCACTTCAGCTGAGCCACGGATGGGGGCCCAGGTGAACCACATGTGTGCCCAGCTGACTGCAAATTAGAAGAGTCCTACCACCCTCTCCCTCTCCGACACCACCCTTATGGCAGAAAGCAAAGAAGAACTAAAAAGTCTCTCGGTGAAAGTGAAAGAGGAGAGTGAAAAAGTTGGCTTAAAATCCAGCATTAAAAAAACTAAGATCATGGCATCTGGTCCCATCATTTCATGGCAAACAGATGGGGAAACAGTGGAAACAGTAACAGACTTTATTTGGGCTCCAAAATTACTGCAGATGGTGACTGCAACCATGAAATTAAAAGATGCTTACTCCTTGAAAGGAAAGTTATGACCAACCTAGACAGCATATTAAAAAGCAGAGACATTACTTTGCCAACAAAGGTCTGTCTAGTCAAAGCTATGATTTTTCCAGTGGTCATGTATAGATGTATTGAGAGTTGGACTGTAAAGGAAGCTGAGCACCGAAGAATTGATGCTTTTGAAATGTGGTGCTGGAGAAAACTCTTGAGAGTTCCTTGGACTGCAAGGAGATCCAACCTATCCATTCTAAGAGAAATCAGTTCTGAATATTCATTGGAAGGACTGATGCTGAATCTGAAACTCCAATGCTTTGGCCACCTGATGTGAAGAACTGACTCATTGGAAAAGACCCTGAGCAACTGAACTGAACTGAATTGAATCTCAAACTCCCAATCCGTCCCTCCCTCACTTCCCTGAGTCTTCACGTGACTTTCCCGCTGGACCTGTCTGTTCCCTCATGCCCTCTGCTTGTAGTGACAGTGGGTTAGGGCCCCTTCCATACGGCCTGATTTTGCCTTCATTGGCTCTTTAAGGCTTCTCTTTCCAAATACAGTCGCACGCTGAGAAACTGAGGGGTAAGGCTTCAAAATATGAATTTTGGGGAATATTATTCAGCCCATAACAGTCACCCAGCCAGACGGAAGCAGCCTAGCCCAGAGATTAAATATACATTTAAGAGTCAGGAAGATTAGGTTGGAATTCTGACTTTACACTTACAATCACTTGGGCATATCATTCAGTCTCTTGGAGTCCTAGTTTCTTTCTCTATTAAGTGGAAGCAAAAATCACTATGGCACTAGCCCTATTAAATAAGATGATGTCTGTAACGTGAAGACATTATACAGACCTGATAACCGCCAACAGTTGTAGCTGGTGTGCCTTCTGTGATTGTCATTGTTATTATTATTACTAGTTTCCTTTTCTAAAAAGCGGGGCTAATAAAATGCCCACCTATCGAGGGTTGAGGTGGTTGGTTGGCATCTTCAACACAATGGACATGAGTCTGGGCAAGAGAAGCCTAGCGTGCTGCAGTCCATGGGGTCACAAAGAGTGAGACATGACTCCGTGACTGAACAATGAGCAAAAATGACAGAGCTGAGAGGCTGCCTAGCCATGAGCTTATGCCATGCCTACTACAGAGCAAAATCTCAAAACCATTTTCACCGTAGCCATCATCCTCATGGGACAAGAGCCTGCTTTTCTCGGCACTGTGTCTTTTTATCCCACTGAATGCGATCTGATGCAGCAAAACTGTATCTATATTTAATAAAATGCAAATTTTCTTGCCAGGGAAGTTTTAAGCAGAAAATTCACCTATTTATGCAGGAGTTCATATTTTAGTTATTAAAACCTGAAATGGCATTTTAGTTATTAAAACATAGGAGAATGCACACCTTATAGAATTTTTCAGCTAAAGGGTGGGAGGAATCTGTGTTCTGAATTACAGAGTAAAGAAGTGTTCAGGTTCAATGTGGGGAATTAACCGTTTGATACCTTGTCAGGCTTTGACAACGTCTCCCTCTATTTTTCCTATGCTTCTCACTATGTCGTATGTAATTAAGAAAGGGTGCTGAGTTCTTGTCATCCACCATTAAAGACTAGTCATAGATAGTTTCATAACATCTGCTTCTTGCAACCTTCTAATTATCCATAAAAATCTGGCAGAAGTACCTGACAGTTTATCTGGAACGCAGAATGTGAATACAAAGTAGGATGCTTTGCTGCTCAGTGTCGAGTGAAGGCGTAAAACAGGTCCTCTCTCGCCTCTTAGTTTGCATGCAGTTATGTTTCCTTTTCTGGGAGCACGTCTTCTCAAAGAAAGACTCAATTTGGAAGGGCATCTTTGGACACAATGAATGTGGGTCAGGAGCGTGTTAGCGGTGCTGTGTCAGAATCCGCT